>JASANB010000761.1:55000-88288 GCA_030248155.1 Sabatieria punctata | reverse complement strand
TGCAAAAATGACGTAATCGATTTTTTGGCCATTTTCTGACCCCCCTCCCCCTTGTGTTCGGTTGTCATCGTGTTCCAGCCCCCCGCGAACCATACATATAACAGGGGGGTCCGGAACAGAACCTTGGCATCTCAGTTAGGAAAGTGAGGACAGATTTAAGAAGTTGGAGCCAAAGAACCAGCTGCAAACTGCCTGGGATCTACGAACCGACTGTAGACAATCTAAGCAGTTCATTCTGGGACCCAGATTGATGGTGACCAGAAATTGCTTAGTCTTAGTAGAAGGGATCTGAAACTGGTGGGTAGGTTGGTTAACTGGACACAGTAGTAACCTTAATAGACATCTCAGCATCATGGGCTTGGTGGATGATCCAGCATGCTCATTTTGCTTGGAGGAGGAGGAACGCATGAACAGTTGGTCACAGAATGTGATGCATTGGCTGGACATCGAACAAGCCATTCTAGGCAGTCGATATCTTACCACCCAGGACTTGAGCGATGTAACAGGTTAGGGACCTCCTGAGGTTGATTAAAGCCTCAGGTATACCTAACCGGTAGACATCCCCCCAAGGCTGGTTGAGACCTGCGTTGGTGACAGTATCAGAAATGAAGAGAGTATGATATGGGATAATGAAATGGACATGTTCAGGTCTGATCATAGGGCCGTACAGGCCCCCTTTAACCTATATCGAATCGGATCAGGGGGTCTGGGGGAAATGCCCCGACCCGACTTAGGCCAGACCCTTGCCCCCGGAATGGGACCCCCCCCCCCCCCCCCCGAGACGATTTCACCGATTCCCCCCCCTCCGATTTTTCCGGCAAATGAATTTTCGAGCAAATTTTGCAGTTCACAAAAATTGCCAAAATCGCCTGCAAAACAGCACCTTTTCGCTGTATTTCGGTCCAAATTAGCGATTTTTGGCAATTTTAAGCCAAATTGCGATTTCTCGCTTTACGAGCGTTTTGAAGTGCCCACCCCCTCCCCCAAAATTTTGGTTCTGACCCCCGGCCGGCGCCAGACCCCCCCCATCCCCCCTCCCCCATCGGCGGATGACCTGTTACATGTATGCCACGAACAGCGAAAAAAATGACGTCAGTTTTTTCGAACCCCTGAATTTGCAACAATTTCTGATTGATAATGAGCAAATTTTGAGTCATGAGTTCTTAGATTCTTCCATACGACGGGGAATCTATCGGAAGACCTGTTCATTTGAATTGTTTGTTTACGGTTCTCGATGCGAATTTATTGAGTAGATAGATACTGTAGTGTCAATTTACGGTCCGACTTGTATGCGTCAAAGTTGCGTCAATTAGTATATTCCACATTGATCGAAATCGTCGGGTAAATGGGTGGCTGATTTGTTTAACTTGAGCGTAACCACAGGTCTAAAACTAGGCTAGAGCATGAACTAATGCTTAAGTTAAATCCTGATTCTAAACCTGAGCCTAAAACTACGCACAAGCCTAAATATAAATCGGTAATTGCGATGTCGGGGGTACTGTCCGAGTACAAAATTTTCGGCAGCTTTTTCACCAAGGGCCGTAAGCAGGCCGTAAATTTGTAATTTATGGTCGCGTTACGGTAGTTACATACTTGATTTTCAGGAAAAATTACCGGGCTTCCGGTAGGTTCGCACGATTTAGTTAACTATAAATATCGGTATCGATATCGTCGGAACACTACTTTTGAGACCAGAAATACACGTGTTACATAGATATAAATAACGATACAGGCATGCAACAGTGCCTGACAGGCTCCATCAATAAACGCTACATGCAAATTTTCTTACAGCAGTTTGTATTTTTGTTTTATCATGCCAAATTTGGTCTTTTCCGTTGTTTTCAAACAGTTTTGAGTCAGTCAGACCTATTACATCGCATAAATCCATTTTTAATAGAACAATGACATAAATTAGCTATTTAAACTTGAGTTTTTCCAATAAGCATAAGTACAAAGATCTACTACTGATTTACTGTATTTGCCTTGATCTACTGTATTTCTTGTTGCGCAGCGATTCTCCATGACCTACTGAAACGCAAGCTTGCCATGTCTTCCAGTTCAATTCCCTTCGTTTCCGGAACTACCAGAAAAAACACCACTGTCGCTGTCAGCGACATGCCCATATAGAGGAAAAACACACCTATAATGAGTTAGTAGTTTGCACAGCAGTAGTAAAAACAAAAATCAAATGTAACCATATTTTCGGAGAATTTCGGTAAGTCACAAAAATGTAAAGAGCAGTAGAAAATTAATGGATTCGTTAACAAAATTGGTAACTCCAAAGCAGAAACTCCGTGCCCAGGTGCTAGGCAAAGCTCCAGACTGATTATCAATGGAACCGACATCAAACCTGCAGCAAAGGATATCAGTTAGCTGACTAAAGTTAGCAGTAGTGACCCGCAGAAAAGGATAGCAAGAACATGAATCCAATGACTGGCATCCAGCTGAATGAAGTGTCACATGAATCATACAACCAGACTGTCAACGGATTCTTAGAATAATTCGCGCAGTCACCCACAAGTGAGTGGGTAGTCAAGCCAGGTTGATAGGACAGACAAGAACCGTAGCTGGTTGGGGAACTGAATTTGTCCGGCGTGAAGTAGCAAAACCCGCAGGATTCACTGGTAACGCAAGCATCACAAGTTCTGAAGAAACGTTTGTTTTATGCACATCATACATGTACATGTACTGGAGTTATCCAGCTATAAGACCCCTCCGGGGGTCTTTAGCAGGTGGTCAGAAAGCAGGGTCTGTCAGGGGCAGTATCCAGTTACAAGACTCGGGGGTATAAGCTCAGAATGGTGTGTTTTCATGTATATTTTTTGCTTTGCAAGATAACTAATGAATATGGAGTTTTTGAACTCAGATCGTTGAAGAATCGTTCTAAAACCTGCGTAATCTTGGTAAAATTCTTGATTTGATGATAGGTTTAGATAGCTGCTGTAAGCATATTGGAGCTTCTAAGTTGACTAAGTTTTCAAAACTTGTTTAAAACTGAGCTATTCAGACTTAAACGTACAGTCAGTTGTTGCAAAGATCAAAACCAGTGTATTTCATGCTTTTCATTCAGAACATCGAGTTTTACTTGTAAAATATAGATTTTCCACCTACAAGACCTGGGTCTTATAACTGGTGCAAATATGTGACCCCAAACTAAGGCATTTTCTGCTTATAACATCCGGTCTTGTACAGTCAGGCACTTAACGCCGTTTATGGTACCGACACCATATAAGGTGTCGGTACCATATATGGTACAAGCCCGCCCATACTTCCGGTACCGGTCACATCCTGTTCGGACTGATGCGATTGATCAGCTGTCTCGGAGCTCTCAAGTCACCATCACCAAGCTCAGGCTGCGTGTCTTCCCCACTGCTCAGTGGCTCTATCGGCTCCAACAAGCTTCCTCTCCACTTTGCCCCTGTGGAAAGCTGGAGACTATACGACATCTCCTGCTGGATTGCCCTCACTATGGCACTGAGCGCTCTACGTTACTTCCCTCTCGTCCCAAGCTTCACCACCTCTTGTTTGGGGATGCTTCGGAGTTACAGAGCACAGTGACTTTCCTGGCTGCAATCGACCGCATCTAAATTCCCCCTCCCTCCAAGATGTGTGAAACATCTTTATGTAGGTAACGCCTCACTCTACCATACATTCAAGTACGATTGTTGGCCTGATATCAACAGCTAATCGCTGCTGGCCAGGGCGAGAAATTCAAAAAAAAAATATATATGGTACCGGTACCGAGGGTAGTGGTACCATATATGGTACCGGCACCATATATGGTACCGTCACCATATATGGTACCACTACCTACGGTACCGGCACCTTATATGGTGTCGGTACCATAAACGGCGTTAAGTGCCTGACTGTTATAGGTGGAAAACTCCGGTACATCCAGTCTGTCTCTGTCTCTGTAATTGTCTCTCGTTTGTCATACACAGAACTACACATTAACTTTTGAAGGTGAATACACTTATCGAACTTTTGGGAGTCAATTTACATGCTGAACTGCTGTCTGTGACAGCAGTACAACATATATGTACTATAACATGTATATAGACAAGCAAATAACTCACTTGTACTGTGAACAGTATTGATTGTCCATCACATATGTGCCATTGGCCGGTAGAACTGCTGAATCTATGCTTATCAGATAGAATCCAAAACCAAGTGCAGCGAGGCTGAATATGACGCCTTCAATTTGAATAATGCGGTGTACTAATTACACAGATTCAGTGGACCAAGTACCTAGCGAGCTGAAGATCAGCAATTTCCTTCTTTCGATTCGCTCAACCAGCAGCAAAGCAATGATGGCACTGCAGACAAAGTTGCAGCCCACAACACCACATGTTAATACATATAGCTTTGTCTCGCTCTGGTTGCCAGCCATCCTCAAAATTATGGTTGTATAATACCTAAAACACACTACTTCATCTGACCTAAACGTTAAAAAAGTTAGAAGCCTTTGAGAATGGGCACGGCATTATCCTGGGTACCATACATGTAACAGCTCCAGGCCGACCTGAGGGAGGGGGGTAGGGGTTTCCTCAGATGGGGGGTCGAGGGGGGTTCGCCCAGAGGGTTGGGTCCAAAATTTCAAGAAGCTCTAGAACGCCTGGAAATGCGTTTTTAGCACGTTTTTTCAATAAGTAGGCTAAAAATCGATATTTTAAGCTGCCAAATACCGTTTTAGAGCTGAAAACGATAAAAAGGGCTTCAAAAAACACCGATTTCTCTGAAATATCAGCAGTGGACACGCCAAATTCGGTTTCCAAAGGCTTTTCAAGCGAATTTTAGGCGTAAAACTTGTGATTTTTGAGTCAATTTGTTAGTACTGGAGCCACTGTTGGCACTTGTATTTTTGGGTCAGGGGGGTCCCATGTAACCCCGACCAAACCCCTCTAGTACATACATGTATGCAGCATACATGTAACAAGGGGGTCTGGGGGGTCTGCCCCCCCCCCCACCCCCCTCGACTTAGGCCAGACCCCCCAGATGGTGACCCCCCCCCGATAGGATTTCACCGACCCCCCCCTCTGATTTTTCTGGCAAGTAAATTTTCGAGCAAATTTTTGCAATTTTTTACACTTTCACACACAGAAATCGCCAAAATCGCCTGCAAAACAGCACTTTTTAGCTGTATTTCAGCCCAAATTAGCGATTTTTGGCAATTTTGTAGCCAAAAATTGCGATTTTTCTCGATTTTTGAGCGTTTTTTAGTGCCCGGCCCCACCCCCAAAATTTTGGCTCAGACCCCCCCCCCGGCCGGGGCCCGGCCCCCCCCCCACCCCCCCAGCCCCCTCCCCCCATCGGCGGATGACCTGTTACATGTATGGTATGCCGGGTACTATTTTGGCTTGGAACAACCGGCACATGGAGTACAAGCATGTATAAAACTCACAGGATTGTGCTCACACTACAGCACTGCTGTAAAACATTCAACAGACAACCAAAAATTACAGCCATTCTCAGCTGCTTGACTGCCATAACGTTTCGAAGCCTGAAACAGTTTTTTTAACTTAGACTCCGACTGGAAGCGAACTTCTGGGTAGATCAACGAATCGGCATTCAGCAATAAGAATCGCTAAAGACCGACATTCGAATCGACGCAACTTCAAATGCTGGTTTTATGTTTGCGTTATGTACTCAATTATTTGATGCAAAAGCAGAAATGAACTAACGTTGCGTGTGGCGATCTTTTCAGTTTGGTGTAGTACAGTTCACCAGCAGCACTAGGAACATCACTGAGCCTAGATTGACTGATCTTGTCGTAAGTATATCTTATCCATTCGTCATAATCTCGGTAGATTCTCTTTAGCACGCTTATCCCTTGTTCACATTGCTCATCCTCAATTAACCATCTCGGACTTTCAGGTAATGTCATCAACACAGCAATGAGCTGTAGGACTGCAGGCACCGTTGGCACCGCTACTATGAATCTAAATATAATTTTGTTGTGGTGTTAGATATACTATTGGAGATGATTAAGGCCCGACTGGAATTTCGGTACGGATTTGGCAGATCCAGTCCGGTTACCGGATTTTTCAGTTGTTCACTGATGAATTCAATTCAAATGTTGGTTGACCAGATAAGCTAAACTTTGCAAGATGTGACAAAATCTAGTGAATTTTGAGTGTTTAAAAAGTTTTGTAGACCAGATGAGACTTTAACCCTATCCTCAGAAATTGAACAACATCTCAAATTGGGTGGTTTCTAAACCAGCACATGCCTAACTTTTTCACCTTTCTTTCCATCCTACCGGTAGCGAGCGAAAATGAAAAGTTTTCTTGAAAAAATCTGAAAATTTTCAGAATGCCTACAAAAATATCGGGAGTTTTGTTAATTGTTGATTAAATTTTCATGCATTAGATGTTTTGCTGGTCTATCATATCATTGTGTGTTTTGCAGTGGAAAACAGCGCTGTTTCTGACAAATTTTATGCATGCCAAATATTTTTCCAATATACCCGATCTGAACAGGTTCAGGCATACATGTAACAGGGGGGTCTGCCCCCCACCCGACTTAGGCCAGACCCCCCAGATGGGAACCCCCCCCCCCCTCCGAGACGATTTCACCGACCCCGACCCTCCGATTTTTCTGGCAAGTAAATTTTCGAGCAAATTTTTGCAATTTTTTACACTTTCACACACAAAAATTGCCAAAACAGCACTTTTTAGCTGTATTTCAGCCCAAATTAGCGATTTTTGGCGCTTTTTAGGCCAAAAATTGCGATTTTTCTCGAGTTTTGAGCGTTTTTAGTGGCCACCCCCTCCCCCAAAATTTAAAAAGTACATAGCATGTGAAACAGCGCTTAACACATCGTTTTCACGCTCGGCAGCTCAGGAACGTTACTATACCACCGAACATTGAGTTAGTGGCTGTTGAGCTGGCTGCTGGACGTTCCCGTCTCATTGTCGCTTCAGTCTACCGACCACCGCGAAGCAACGCCGATGATTTCCTAGCAGCTCTCTCTGACTTTGTGTCTCAGCTGGATGATGGCGTGCCATTGTGTATCCTTGGCGATGTCAACCTCGATGTCTTTAGTCCAGTCGCCTATGCTGCTGTGCTGGATTTCTGTGCTGCCACTAATCTACGCCAGCTGGTCGATCAGCCCACCCACACTCTGCTTACGGCCCAGCGTCGGTCGTCTACGGCAATCGACCATGCCTATGTAAGGTCTGACTGTGACTGTAGCTGGGGTCTTGGTGCTCCAGTGGAAAACCGTAATTCGTGCTGCCAACAATGTATAAGGCTCTGGAATTGTCTGAACGATGAGCAAGTTTCTGTTGATTTCGCTCGTTTTAAAACTATTGTACGTTCCAACGACCTTTTTAACACTCTGATGCGTAGTAATCTTGTAACTGTCGTTGACGTTTAAGCCATTCTTGTCTGTGTAAGTATTTTTACCGACTGTACGTGTTAATCTAGTCAGCGGTAGGACATTGAAAAGTACCTCGTGTACGCGTCTTATCGTGTTGTACTCTGTACAATAAATTTAAACAAACAAACAAGCTTAACGATGTTCTGGTCTGCCCGCCGCCCGACCAGGCCTGTTCAAAATTGTAACCTCTCTGACTCTGCAATACAATTTTTGTCCCAATTGCGTAAGTATTCGGTATTGCAGTATTGCATTGCCGATGTCAGGTGTTCTTGATTCGAGAAATGTACTGGCTGGGGAGGACTAAAAGGGCACTGGTGGTTGTGAAATTGCTCACCACAAAACTTTGGAATCCCCGCCAAATCGTGTTTATATCGACGTGGCTGTCACACCAGTTCGCTAGCAAGCTGGCAAACTTCATAAGTTTGATAGTCCGGCGTTATGTTGCTAAGCTACCCGAAAGCTTTCGTATTGGTCTGGCGTGGCGGCTGGCAGTCACTCTCGAACTTATGTATACAGTATGTGAGGTGTGTATTTCCGAAAAACCGTCAGTTGCTTGTATACTCTAACCAAACCTCTTAATTTCTCAAAACTCTACTGTGCCGGTGTTACAAGAAATTTGTCATAGCGCTGCATGTCCGATCGACCTCAAGTAAACATCATCGAACCCGGTCCATTATGGACGGTAAAGCAATTCTCAAATCGCGGCGATGATGAATGCTCTATAAACCTTAGGAACAGTCGGTTCATCAGCCAATATCAGCTTTACTTCACATGCATCAACTCTGGGATTCAATTCATCAGACAGGTAGTTCATGAACGCCATTCAGTGCTGAAACTGGAGACTATATTCAAACAAAAATTAGAATGTTGGCCGCCCCCTGCGGTCATAATTGATGAATTCAATGGCAAACTCTATATTCTCCAGGCACATAGAGATATAGATGTATACAGTGAGAAAATTTGGGTCACCACAGTGTCCTATGACATCAGCCTTGCACCTGCCGATAGGCTGGGATGCAAAAAAGCCACTGTACTCAAATCCACAGAAGAGACTTGTTGTCTGAAACTCAATGGCCGCCTAACATGGGTCTCCTGCTCCAAACACAAAAACGTTCTTATTTTCGCCATTCGTTGCAAGGCTTCATTCATAGACTCCCTGGTTCAATTGTTTCCCCGGTTTTTGGGGAGAAATTTTCATCAATCGAAAGATCCTCAGCCTCTAATCTTGCTCTTAGTTCGTGTTAGCAAGCACAATGCAATAGTGCTCAGCAAAGTACATGTAACACTTCCAATAGGCGCTCCTCCGCCACAATGCTATTTGTCAGAGGATGGTGCAAGCGTTTCTATCGTCTGCTGCTACTCCTGGCAAGGTGTTAGACGTGAAAATATTCTTAACGCAGTTTATTCAGTCAAAAATGAAAAACTGCAGCCAGTGTTCACACATTGCCAGTTTGGAAGCAATTTGATCTACAAGGTGGAAGAATTGGTGTCAAAAGTTCTTGCCTTGCCTAGTTCTAACGTGAAAGTTGCCTGTTATGGCATGATAATGAAGCACTGGTTGTTCTGCGATTGCAAGCATGGAGTCATACTAGCCTGCCGGAATATTGAAGCTTTTCTGATGGGCTTGAGTCAGAAATGTGCTGGTATCCGGTATTTACGCCTCCACTTTCCACCAAACAATGTGGTTTCCAAAGAAATCAGTTTGTGCAACAACGGCACATTGCTTGTCAGAGCGGTCTCCAAGTTCAATAATGACCAGCATCCTATTATGTTTCAATTTGATTTAAACCGTGCTTTGAAGGGGTACAGGAAGTGTGCGAAATGTGGCACTGAGGAAAAGTCAAAAAGACTAAGCAGAGATGCAAAAAGGACGTCACAGTATAAGGTGAGTCCAGTGGTGTCTCACTGTGTTATGATTTGATGTCTCAAAGCTTATTGCTGTTTTCTATTTGCTCTTGTCCAAAGCACATCTTTCAGGTGTGTCGACTATGCAAAAGCTATGGTTTGCACAAACAGTTGCATCAGCATAGCTGTCATTATTGTAGTGAGAGTTGCATGAAGAGTGATTGGAGTGTGCACAAGGCATTAGTGCACAAGCCTCACCAAGACTATATCAAACGAAAGCGCATCATCCTTCTGCTTATTGTTATAGTCATAACTTGTGTGGGTATAGTAGGCATATTATTTTATTTCAGTCCTGTGTATTCGGTTTAAAATGAGTGCATCCTTTGTCTTATAGGCAAGCTACACTAAATTCGGGCCAGGACCGGCCCGGGGGTCATATAATTCATAGGCCCGGCCCGGGAAACCAAAAATTACCACAAAATCGCTGCAAATGACTATTGGCAACCAAAAGAAACCTATACTGTGTTTTTACCACTAATTTGCGTTTTCTGGCGTTTACCCTAAAAGGTATTCTAAGCATAAAATAAATAGAAAATAACTGTTTCAGTAGCTTGAAAAGGCCTAGTTTGGCCACCGCCGAACCAGAGCGAGAAATTTTGAAAAATTAGCCTTAAAACGCATCTAAAGTAATCTGAGAATGAAATTTTAGAGTCACTCTCTGAATCGATCGAGTCTGGGTATTCAGACCCCAAAATTGAAAGTTGGCCGCAGAGAGCTGAAAGTTGGTACATTAATAGATATTGACAAGTTATCAATAATAGAGCATGTGGTCCACAGTGTGGTGCACTTTTTATCTAGGTAACTAGGTAACTAGGTATACCTAGTATTACCTAGTTAATATTCGGGAAAAATACCTAGATTTACTTTACCTAGTTGCTGGTTACTCTATTTTACCTAGTTTTACTTTACCTAGTTTTAAATCCACATAACTAGGTACTTCTAGGTAGAACAAGTTTACCTAGTTTTAGTTTGATATTTTAGTTTTGCGTTGCTTTTTCAGTCAGCAAACCTTCAAATTTCCGGCTTTCCCACAAATTGCAGTGGCCCAGAGAATGAATTTCTGACTTATTTGATCAATAAAATACACATATTTACTTGAAATGTGTCAAACTTCGTAAATTTTAAGTCCACTAACTTCATCATTGTTCTATTGAACGAAAAATAATATTTTACTTGATTTCGAGCGTTTTAGTGTTTACCTAGTATTACCTAGTTTTTCTGGGCTTTACCTAGTATTACTTTACCTAGTTTCTTAGCTGAGAACTTTACCTAGTATTACTTTACCTAGTTTTTAGGTGACAACTTTACCTAGTATTACTTTACCTAGTTTCAAATTTTCAAAATGCACCACACTGGTGCTCCACTGTATCAGTTTTCTGCAAATGGCACTGTTTACAGTTCATATGGTCTACTATCCTTCTATAGAATAAATACTGCTTCGTTGGAACTATCCTATGCAACACACAGTATCAAAAATTCCGCAATTTAACATCTGTGGCAAACGGTGTGCCCGTAGACACACTTCTTCAACTAAATCCTCTGTAACCCAATATTTATCCGTCCATCGTTTTTGCCCTCCAGGACTTACATACATCTTGGCTAGCTTGTATGTTTTATACAGTGGAATACTTAGCTTGCATCCTTTACTGCAGGATTGTATGCCTGGTAAGCTTGCAGCAACCCATTCCTTTGACTAGTTTAAGGCTAGACGAGAAACCGGTTTTTTCATATCAGGGGCTCTTTAGATCAGTAGGTGCAGCAATCTAGTTTTAGTTTCACACATAAAGTGGTGTTAAATGCATGAGTGTGCGTGCGGTAGCTGATTCACATAGACTAAGTTGTTGAATAATGTGACATATGCACGCGCACACTCTGTTTTGGTTAGTTAGTCTTTGCTAAGCTAGATAGGTGTAAGCTTGAGCAAGCCACAGACTGGTAGAAGTGACCAAGGCTTTCTAGACAGAGTTCAAATGTCTTTCTCAAAGAATGCTCAAATGCTAGAGGTTTGTCTTGCTGTGGAGAACTAATAAAGTAAACCATTGAAAGGTGCCAGATTTTCTCAACGGTTTTCAATCCAAGGTTCATGCCGCGCACTAGCGATACAAAATTCCCTCACTAGCATTCTAAACGCGCTGGTATTGACTAAATCGTTGGCACAATGAATTGTTGCTTCTAAAACATATAGAATGCATACTTTCACGGAGTGACACATAAAATTTCACCTAACAAGACCCAATTCCTTACTTTCCCTGATCACCTGACACATTTTGAATCCGCTGACATTCCCTTGTCCCCTGCCATCCAGGGATGCGCTCCAAATTCAAAGTTTGAATTTGATATGGTATGACATAAACCTGCTGTTTTCGAATTTGATTTGGTATGGTATGGTACTAAAATCAATTTAGTACTAATAGAATCCTGGTATAGTATGAGTTTAGTAAGTATACCAGATTAAGTACTGTTGGTAAGTCTGACTTAGAATTGGAGTTGAAAGTATGTCATTGACTTGAAATTGAAGGACACACATAGCCTTGGACTTGGACTCATGATTTTAGTACTAGTAGAAGTCTGGTAGGCTGCCATCCCCTGACCGACAAGAGCCCTGATATTATCTGTACCTACTGTACTTTTCAAATATCATTTAATATTTTCTGAATGAGAAAGACGAATGAAAACAATCATTCTATAAAACAGTGCCTTACCTAAGTAGCACATTTCGGGTGCAATACGCCGGTGTGGACAGCTTGCTATGCTCTCTATTCCCTACCAGAATATCTCTGACTTGTGTATTTCCTGGCCAAAGCTCAGCAAAAATTTAATCGTTTTTGAATATTGTTGCTCTCTGCTGCCTAAACTTGAAATAGATTTTAGGTTCGTGAAGAACCTTTTACTTACTACCTGAAATTTTAGAGTACGAACGTACTGTACATATACCTACCAACTGCACTTAGTCTGTATTAGGGATGAATATTTTTCTGAAAAAAAAAACCACGGCCTGTTTTCTTCAGTTTTTCCGGTTTCTTTTCTAAATCGCGGAAAAAACTCCAGCAAAGTTCTGAGTATCCTAGACAGGTTTTATGATCATTAACGTTTTCTAGCGCCTTCCTCAGCCTTTTCAGACCACAAATACACGTGTTGCATAGATATAAATCACGAAACAGGCATGCAACACTGCCTCACAGGCTGTCAACAAACGCTATATGCAAATTTTCTTAAAGCAGTTTGCATTTTTGTTTTATCATGACAAATTTGGTCTTTTCTGTTGTTATTCTAGCAGTTTTGAGTCAGTATGGCCTATTATACACATTGCAAAAGTCCATTTTCAATAGAAAAAATAACATAAATTAGCTATATTTAGCTTGAGTTTTTTCCACGATTTAGCTTTTTCTGACCCTTAGGAAAAATCGTTTTTTTTTTTGAAAAAAAACGAAAAGAAACACCGGAAAAAATACACCTCACATCCCTGGTCTGCATCTGTAATCCTGCTGCTGGCTTACAATATAGAGGGTGTGCCAAAAAAAAAAAAAACAACCCAGCAGAGCTTTTGCTGTAGCAACCGCAAATCTCAACCGATTTGAATGAATCCTTTTTTAAATGAAAGATAAATAAATTCTTGAAAGATTGATTACCGCTTATTAAGATAGCCTGCTTAGTTCCTGAGATATTTGTCCCCAAAGTCAAAACAGAGATTTTGGCAATGAACAAGAGTGATAAAGAACAACCCCGCAGCTTTTTTACTTTTACAACCTTGAATCTGAACCGATTTGAATGAACCCTTTTTTAATGAAAGACTGATAAATTCTTCAAAGATTGGTACAATTTTTATTGAGATTCACAGTTTAGTTCTAGAGATATTTGCCTTCTAAGTCGAAACAGATTTTGGCAAAGAACAAAAGCGATTCCGTTGCATTTCATAACAAAGCAGATTCCTACTGATGGGGTAATGATACTTTAGTGTTGAAGTAAAACGAGTTTCTGTGTCACCTGTAAAGCCTCCAAGAGCCCTTACCAGTAGCAGGAATCGGTTTTATTTCAAAGAGCAGAATAATAAAATAATCCCTCTTGTTCACTGCCAAAATAACTGTTTTGATTTTGAGAGCCAATATCTCACGAACTAAGCAGAGTACATTAATGAAAATTCAGCAGTCTTTTAAGGATTTATTTATCTTTCATTTAAAAAATCATTCATTCAAATCGGTTGAGATTTGCGGTTGCTAAAGCGAAAAAGCTGCTGGGTTGTCTTTTTTTGGCACACCCTGTACATATGAATCACCTGAGTTTGCGATAAAATTTAGGACAGATCCTCATCACGTACAACGATGGTAACATACAAAAAGCGAAGAGGATCGAAAAACGTTTGTGGAAGACTGGTGGTATTGATATGCATCATCATTGTTCTGCTGTTGTTGGTTTTGGTGGCAACCAGGGTGAGCCTTTGGCTACTGCTGAACAACAGTGATAAAAGTGATGGATACAAGAAAGGTTGGTGTTTCTGCGTAATACCACTTTCATTTTGATCTTTTGACACACAACCAACTGCATCTGTTCCGATACAATACAGCGCGATTATTCAAACTGAAACTTTACGGCAGACTCGAAAACTGAACTTGGAAATCTTAAAAATGTCTTCTTTCCTAGGTTCTAACTTAACAAGAGGATTGACTCAAAAACTTGAACAAACAACAAAAGGTGAATTTGTTCAGCAGGTTGCATGATGAGATGACTATAATCAATTCCACTGGTTTAGCGATTTCCATTCACTTTCTGATAAGTGGTGGGATGGGTTCTGAAGCAGAGAGGTCCATGGAATATTATTACCCAGACAATCCAGCCAATAACACCCTCCTCGGTGTTCACCTGCCTCAGCCCCGGAACTGGCACACTTCAGTATTGGTGAATGGGATTGTTTACATCCTAGGAGGATCACCTGGACTGAAGAGTGTACTCCAATTTAACCTCCAAAACAATCAGTTCTCCTATGCACCCGACATGCTATATGACCATAGTAACTTTGGCAGCACTGTTCACGAACGAAAAATCATCTATGCATGTGGGGGAGGCTATAAAAATGGAGAATGGTTTACATCAAAATGCGAACGACTGGAGCAGAACCAGTGGCAACGGTCTCCTGACCTTCCGTTTCCCATATACGGTCATGCCTTAGTGTCACTAAAGGTGACAGAGAGTATATATGCCATTGGAGGGATGAAAGATGAGAACCACATACTTAACTCAGCATACAGGTACACTCCTGACGAGCTTGAATGGCACAAAGTAGCGTTCATGCACAAAAAGCGATATGGGCATTCGGCAACTGTAATGGAGGGTGTAATCTACGTGTGTGGAGGAGCTTCGCAATCGTCCTGTGAACGCTACATAGCAATAAAGAATGTTTGGTTAAAAATATCGCCTATGATGAAGAATCGCGCTGGCTTCAGTCTGATAACAGATGGAGCTAGCCTGTTTGCTGTTGGTGGAACGGGAGACAGCGATGCTAACAAAACAGTGGAGATGTATTATCCAGTCTTAAATCGATGGTTTTTGCTCAAAACACAACTCATACACCACAGAGAACAGAGTGCTGCCGTGACCATCTATCAATAGTACTGTACTACAGGGTGTCTCAAAAAAATGATCACATTTCTTTTTACTGCCATTTCCGCAAATTTTGACCAAATAGGCCGAGATTTAGAACACAGGTGCCAAAATTCGGGGAATTTTAGAGGTTAAAGTTTGGTGCACTAGGCTTGACTCACTCCCGAGAAATTTAAAAAAAAAGTGAAATTTGGTAATTTCAGTAGTAAAAGCAGCTCACCGAAAAATGGAAGCATTTCCTTTTCCTGTATTTTTCCTAATTTTAGTCGGAATTGGATGAAATTTGGAGTGTAAACGCAGAAATTCAGGGTAATTCGGGTGTAGAAAGTTGACGCATGAACTCCAACGCTATCGTTAGAGTTTAGGCGATAATGTAATGTATTATGACGTTTTTTCGGTGACCGGCTTTCGCTATTGAAATTACCAAATTTCACTTCTTTTGAAATTTCTCGGGAACTGGTCAAGCCTAGTGCACCAAACTTTAACACATAAAATTCCCCGAATTTTCGCACCTATGTTCCAAATTTCAGCCTATTTGGTCAAAATTTGCGGAAATGGCAGTAAAAAGAAATGTGATCATATTTTTTGAGACACCCTGTATGATCTACTTGAAAGCCATTGGTTCCAACAGTATAGCGTTAGCACGTGCAACACCTGAGGTTTTTAACGAACGGTTGCCATTAGAGCTGTTGCGTTAGCTCATATTCTGCTGCTGTTATTCCCCAACCATGCATAAAACTATGTAATCCAGATTAAAATTTGTATGCTTATGCACATATAGACGTGTCTTAAAAATGCCTTTTTGCGTATTGCACATATTGCGCATACTCAAACAACAGAAGCGAGTAGTGGAACCGAATAACCTGCATTGTTACTCAACAAATAAAGATTGCAATTACACCGAAAATGAAGGACCCGCTTACAATAGGTCAAAATTTAGTTGAATCACTAATTCGGTAAGAGCACCGGTAGAAATACACGATTTTCCGTTCAGCTCACCTGAAGGGAAAATTTTGCACAACCATTGCGAGCCAACAAGCCGACATTTTGTCCTGCAAATTTGTGAGCCGCTAAAGTTTCTACAAAGAAACTCTGACCAATTAACAGAACAAACGGCCAAGAATTGATCTCACAGAAGCGTTTCAAATTCTTCCACTCAGGTGAGTTGAACAGAAAGATTTTGTTTCTACCGGTACAGGTCAGGAGTGCTGTTTATGAGGGGAACAGATCATATGTGCCCTCAAAAATAAAAACAGGAGATTGCAAACACCGACCGTTTTTGAAAAGACTTCAGTACATTTGGTTCACCTGCTGGCTATTCATACAAATCACTAGACCACTCAATTCCAGAGACCATTTACTCAGGTCTTTTGTGCCACCACGCGAGTTACACAAGTGGAGCCCAGCGTACCTTGAAACGTAAACTGAACAGTTTACATAAAAATAAATACATAACTTCTAACCAGCCAATCGCAGACAGTTCTTAAAAGGAAATTCTAGCAAATTGGTGGAGAAAGAACAGTAAATACTATAAGCTATCACAAATATAGTCAATGGCTTGCACTACGGAATCACAGAGTCTAAACGGTCCACCGGACACCTTCCTCTCATCACCGTCTCTATATTTTCCAGTTTTGACCAGAATCCCACGCATCCCCACCTCCTGGGCGCCGTCCACGTCGTCCCTCGCATCATCGCCGATCATTATGGCATGGGCAGGGGTGAGAGTCTGGTCGAGAGAGTGGAGAGCTGAGAGAAAGAAGGCTGGCTCTGGCTTGCCCACCACTTCAGACTGAAACTGTTTTGATTAGGACATCACATTTGAACTAAAGGATCCTGATTTTCTCATTCAAATGTTCAAAACTTACGTACGTCCTAGATTAGAATACGGTACCCAAGTTTGGTCCCCTCATTTGACAAGAGATATTCAGAAAATTGAATCTGTGCAGCGTTTCTTTACTTCTAGGATCCCTGGGCTTGGTTCTCTCCCTTATGAAATTCGTCTAGTAGCTACGGGCTTACAGTATTTGGACGTCAGGAGAATACAAGCCGATCTTGTATTTGTCTATAAACTGCTTCACGGCATAGTTGACATGTCATGCGAAGAGTTTTTCTCTATAGCACCCCAAACTGTAACTCGTAGCCACTCTTTACAACTATCTGTTCAACGAGCACGGTCTAACACAAGACATTTTTCTTTTGCTTGTAGAGTTGTCCCGATATGGAACAGTTTACCTGATAATGTGGTCCATTCCCGATCCGTTAAAATCTTTAAAGAGGCAGTCAATCGCTTAGATCTTTCGTGTTTTACTAATAGATAGGCTTGGGTTATAAAATAGCTATTATATGGCTAACCCAATGCCTTTTCCTTGACTCATATCGCACCTATCGATACTTTGTACATATACTTACGTAAACATACACGTGTATGTCTGGGAATAAACTTTACTACTACTACTACATACGCAATTTTCCAATACCACTAACAGTTACACAACATCCAGCTATCTGCAAAGTCTGTAGCAGCACTTTTCTAATTGTTACACTGTTCGAAAAGAAGCCACTTGGTTAAGCAGTAACTATTCTCTTAACACAGTCAGGCATATCACATGGTACCCCTACCTTGGCACCGCTACCTATACCGGTACCAGAGCTGTTTGTTCAATTTCAACATAAGTCGGTTATTTTTCCTTTCCAAGATGACAGAAAATTTTCAACAATCGATTTTTTATTGTAGAATTAAACGAAATAGCGCGAGATTTATTACAAAACGCACTAATTTAATCTTTTAGAGTAGTAATTCGATTTTAAAACAACAAAAATACAATAATAAAAGTTGCCTGAAAATGGCACCATTATTTTGGCCAAAAAACAGCTACGTTATGCCATGGAAATGCTTGTACAAGGCTTCCATTAACTTAAATTCAAACCATTTGAAGCCAATTTAGCCAGTTACAGTGCCTATTTGCTTCAAAACTTGCTTGAGTTTTTTCCGCAGTTTTGTTTTTTCCGAAACCCTCGGAAAAAAACCGTTTTTTTTCGAAAGAAAACGAAAAAACGGAGCAAAAAACCGACCCAACAGCCCTGGCCTATATCGGCACCATATATGGTGCCACTTCATCCAGATTTCGAAACGTACAGTATATGGTACCGGCAGCCATGGCCATGGTACGGGCAGACATGGGCAAAGGGGGCTGAGGGGTTACCCCCTCAGCCGGCCGCTACCCGCCCTCAGGAATTTTTCGGAAGAATTTTGTATAGAAAATTATGATAAAAACATGCCTGGATTAGGTGCAAATGAGCTCAGAATAGCTTATTCTAACTTATTTTAATGAAAAATAAGCCAAAAAACCTTGATTTTAGCCAAAAATCGGACTTTTTGGCTTACCACCCCGTGAGTCCCCCTCAGGCGCTCCTACCTAGCGAACGTAAGGGTACCATATATGGTGCCACCATACATGGGCCGGAAAAATGGGTTGGGGGTAGTCAAAATCCGAAAATTTGGGGGTGGGCCTGCCGGTCGCGGCGATTTTGGTGAGTGGGGTCAGCAACAAAAGTCGGCTTGAGGTGGGCGGGAGGGGTCGTTTGGGGGTCGAGCCCAAATTGGGGGTGGGCAAACCGCCCGGCCCATGTATGGGTGCCACTAGCCTATGTAGCGGTACCATAACCTCACTGTAATAAGTTACTGTAAGTCAAATAAAACGACTCTATTTGAAAGCACACACACACACAAAAAGAGTATTTAGAAAATGAGCGTCAGGAAAAAGAATAGGCTTCGCTTCTGGGGGCAGCATACATGTAACAGGGGGGTCTGGGGGTCTGCCCCCCACCCGACTTAGGCCAGACCCCCAGATGGGGACCCCCCCCCGAGACGATTTCACCGACCCCCCCCTCCGATTTTTCTGGCAAGTAAATTTTCGAGCAAATTTTTGCAATTTTTTACACTTCCACACACAAAAATTGCCAAAATCGCCTGCAAAACAGCACTTTTTAGCTGTATTTCAGCCCAAATTAGCGATTTTTGGCAATTTTTAGCGAAAAAATTGCGATTTTTCTCGATTTTTGAGCGTTTTTTAGTGCCCACCCCCCCTCCCCCAAAATTTTGGCTCAGACCCCCCCGGCTGGCGCCAGACCCCCCCCCAACCCCCCTCCCCCATCGGTGGATGACCTGTTACTTGTATGGGGGGCAGCGAGAGATCGATGTGTTGATTGATGCAAAGTTACAGTTTTACAGTTTATTCTCGTATAAAGCCTACACCATGCAAGCACAGTAAACGGCCGAGAAACAGAAATCAATAAAAACTAGTCGGGTAACAAAACTTAAGCTAGTGCACTACGAAAGAACTAAAGAAAGCAAAGATGACAAACCCAGCATTAGAAAGACTTGAAATGATTTCCAAACATTGTTAATCGTTGATACTTGATTCGGTATTTTCAGATTGCTTGCTTGCTGCTAACAAAGAGGTTAAGATAACCATTCCAGCAATAAAGATCACCGTTACTATTTGTGCTTAATAGGGGCATTGAAACATTACTTAAACTGGTTTCCCCACATTCAGACCTACTATAAATCGTCAGAACAGAAACGAACCCGTCCTCAGTAAGCTAATACCACATGGACAGATAGATGGGATAAGAGCATACATGGGCAAAGGGGGGGGTGGACCCCCCTCAGGCTCTGACCTACCCCCTCAGGAATTTTTTTGGAAGAATGTTGTATAGAAAATTGATGAAAATATGACTGGATTAGGTGTAAATGAGCTCAGAATAGCTTATTTTAGCTTACTTTAATGAAAAATAAGCCAAAAAACCTTGATTTTAGCAAAAATCGGACTTTTTGGCTTACCACCACCCAGCCCCCCTCAGGGCGCTCCTACCCCACCCTCAGCCCCCCTCAGGAATTGAAAATTATACCCCCCTCAGCCGAAATGCTAGCCCATGTCTGGATAAGGGCATACATGTAACAGGTCTTTCGCCGAAGGGAGAGCGGTTGGGGTCTTGCGCCGGCCGGGGTAGTCTGTTGAGCCCAAATTTTGAGTGTTTGAGCCATACATGTAACAGGGGGTCTGCCCCCCCCACCCGACTTAGGCCAGCCCGCCGAGACGATTTCGCCGACCGCCCTCCGATTTTTCGGCAAGTAAATTTTTGAGCAAATTTTTGCAATTTTCTACAATTTCAGACACAAAAATTGCCAAAATCGCCTGCAAAACAGCACCTTTTAGCTGTACTTCACCCCAAATTAGCCATTTTTGGCGATTTTTAGGCCAAAAATTGCGATTTTTTCGATTTTTGAGCGTTTTTTAGTGTCCTACGCCCCTCCCAAAAATTTGGCTCAGACCCCCCTCGGCAGGCGCCAGACCCCCAACCCCCCATCGGCGGATGACCTGTTACATTTATGGTTTGAGCACTAAAAGCGCTCGAAAATCGCAGCTTTTCGCCTAAAAATTGTAAAAAATCGCTAATTTGGGCTGAAACACAGCTACAAAGGTGCTGTTTTACGGGCGATTTTGGCAATTTTTCTGTCTGAAACGGTAAAAAAATCGCAGAACTTTGCACAAAAATTTCTTTCCAGAATAATCGGAGGGGGGTCGGAAAAATCGTGTCGCGGGTTGGGTCTGGCCTAAGTCGGGTCAGGGACAGAGCCCCTTGTTACATGTATGAATAAGGATAAGGGACACGAATTTGTGGCTAATCTAAAAAATCGAGCTTCCCTCACGGATTCATCCGAAAATCCTCCACAGAAGAAACGTCAATACTCATAATAAGTTTAAGCCGCAAAAAACTGTGCCACTGTCTGAAGCTAGAGAGCCAACAGTGCTGGTATCAAATAATTTAGCTGCCAAGCATGTTCGCAAAGGGTTTAAATGGTAGTATAAACGAACCTTGCAGTCAGTGGCATATTCGATGGCCTGAACGAAGGCTCCGGGACCCAGCGCCAGACCCTCGGACCGTTTGTAATAGCGTCCTTTATGCACAGCTATCAGGGCAGCTCCGTTGAGCACCAGGTTAAAGGCAGCCGTCAGTCTTTCGTAGTGGAAATGGGACGGCGCCAGACCCACAACCACTGCGTTCGGATTGTTGGTGTCCAGACCTGGAAGGAAGATGTTTCAAGTAAACTAAATATTTAGACAGCTATTACTGACTGACACTAATACCATACCAATATAGGTCACACTAACGCCGGCCCGGGAGTCTAAGCCTTAATTGTGGTCAAGGGTTTTGTTTGGTACTAAAATGCTTAAAAATCTGCAATTTTCGACTAAAAATCGTAGTAAAAACTTGGGGTCGAGATAAAACGGCTGTCTACTTACACAGTCAGGCATATAACGCCGTTTATGGTACATGGGCAAAGGGGGTCACCCGTAAAATAGCTTTCTTAAAAATTTTTTTGTCCCAACAACTGTGAGGTGAAGGGGACGTCTCAGCCAAAATTGCTGGGCGCAACAGTACTTAACAAACAAACAGTCCCAGAAAGTATTGTAATTGCGTCCCACAAAAATCGGATGAGGTGATGGAAACTGGTCCGGGGTGGGGCGGTGACTATCTAGGTGTCAGAATACATGACGATTTTGACAATTTTTGTACTATCTGAAATTGCAAAAAATTGCTCAAAAAATTTCTTGCCAAAAAAACCAGAGGGGGTCGGAAAAATCGTCTCGTGGGGGGTCTGGCCTATGTGCAGTATGGGCAGACCCACAGACGCCCTTGTTACATGTGTGGGTGTCAGGTATGATAGAAATCCATATATGACAGCAAACATGGGCCAGGGTTTAGCGTGGGGGGGCACAGTTTTCAACTGAGTAAACGAGTGACTGCGTACTGGGTATGGGTACTGGGTTTGACTGCAAGGTGGGGGAGCCATATATAGACATGTAACAGGGGGTCCGGGGGGTCTGCACCCACCCGACTTAGGCCAGACCCCCGGATTGAGGCCCCCGAGACGATTTTTCCGTCCCCGTCTGATTTTTTGGCAAGTAATTTTAGAGCAAATTTTTGCGATTGTTTACAATTTCATACACAAAAATTGCCAAAATCGCCTGTATTACAGTACCTTTTAGCTGTATTTAAGCCCAAATTAGCGGTTTTTGACTATTTTGAGCCGAAAAATTACGATTTTTGAGTGCCCAACGCTCCTCCCTAGAATTTGGGCTCAGACGTCCGGCCGGCGCCAGACACCCCACCGCCCGACCCGACCCAGTTGGGCGGATGACCTGTTACATGTATAGCCATACATGTAGTAAAGGGAAAAGGGGAGGACTTCCCACAGACCCCGTCTGCCGAGAAACACACCACAGCCTGATTATAGGGAGATTTTTGAAAGCCTATTTTTGGTGGCGATAAAATATATCAACAGTTGAAGAAGGACTACTGTACAGATAAAGAAGTAATCAAATACTTTTACATGGGAATAATTCAAGCACGGACCATATCATGGGTCGGAAAAATCCAGAGGGGTCTGGAGACCTTGGGTTCTCCCAAAAAGTCCAAAAAACGCCTATTTTGCCCTAAATAAATTTTTCTCCCTTCGGGAGAAGGGGCGAGGAGGGGGTATGGCCGGCCGAGGGGGTAAACCCCCTTACACCCCCGGCCCGTTGTATAGTACGGACTGAAACATTATTGTATTACGCCGCAGGGGGTTGAGGGGGGTCTGGCGCCGGCCGGGGGTTTGAGCCAAAAATTTAGGGAGGCGGTTGGCACTAAAAACCGCTCAAAAATCGGAAAAACCGCTATTTTGTGCTAAAATCGTCAAAAATCCCTGATTTCGGCAGAAATACAGCTACAAAGTGCTGTTTTACAGGCGATTTTGCAATTCTTGTGTCTGGAAAAAATCGCAAAAATTTGCTCAATTACTTGCCAGAAAAATCGGAGGGGGGTTGGAAAAATCGTCTCGGGGGCTCCCATCCGGGGGGTCTGCCCTATCTCACCCCGACGGTTTAGGGACCCCCAGGCCAAAAATATGGGTACTATTAGTGGCTCGAGTAGTAACAAACAAACCGGCTCAGAAATTACTAATTGTCAGCTCAAATGCCTTTCTGAAACCAAGCTGGGCATTGCCACTGCTGATATTTAGGAAAAATCAGTGTTTAGAGAAGCTTTTTGTATTTATTGCTTGTTATTTTTAGCTCTAAAACGCTATTTAGCAGCTTAAAACATACATGTACTCGGGGGTTTGGGGTCACCGCCTGCTGAAAAGTCCAAACCCGCTAACCCCTCAGACAGGTTAAGGGACCCCGACACAAAAATGCAAGTACTACAGTCAGGCAGCTAACGCCGTTATTGTACCGAACCGACACCATATATGGCGCCGGTATCTAGGGTAGTGGTATGGTACCATTTTTTACCCCTACCCACATACATGTAACAGCTCCGGGCCGACCTGGGGGGAGGGGGGTAGGGGGGGGGGGGGTTTCCTCAGGTGGGGGGTCGAGGGGGGGGTTTCGCCCAGGTGGGGGGTCGCAAATTTCAAAAAGCTCCAAAACGCCTAGAAATGCGTTTTTAGCACGTTTTTTTCAGTAAGGACGCTAAAAATCGCTATTTTAAGCTGCCAAATAGCGTTTTAAAGCTAAAAACAAGCAAAAAATGACAAAAAGAGCTTCCAAAACACCGATTTTTCTTCAATATCAGCAGTGGAAACGCCAAATTCGGTTTCCAAAGGCTTTTCAAGTGAATTTTAGGCTAAAAATTAGTGATTTCTGACCCAGTTTGTTAATACTGGAGCCACTACTAGTACTTGTATTTTTTGGTCAGGGGGAGGGGTCCCTTAACCTGTCTCGGGGGGGGGGGGTGAGGGGGGGGGGGTTCGCCTTTCCAGCAGGGGGGGTAACCCCCCCCCCCCCCCAAACCCCCCTAGTACATGTATGCCTACCCATGGCCACGGGTGCTGGTAACATTACGAAATATACAGGGTGTGCCAAAAAAAACAACCCAGCAGATTTTTCGCTGTAGCAACCGCAAATCTCAACGGATTTCAATGAGTCCTTTTTTAAATCAAAGATAAATAAATTCTCGAAAGATTGATGTAACGTTTATTAATGTACTCTGCTTAGTTCCTGAGATATTCACCCTCAAATACAAAACAGTGATTTTGGCAGTGAACAAGATGGATTTTTTATTATTCCGCTGCACTTCGTAATAAAACGGATTCCTGCTACTGCTGAGGGCTATTGGAGGCTTTACTGGTGACACACAAACTCGGTTCACTTCAACAGTAAAGTGTCATTAGCCCTAAGCAGTAGGAATCTGCTTTATTATGAAGTGCAACGGAATCGCTCTTGTTCTTTGCCAAAATCTGTTTCGACTTAGAAGGCAAATATCTCAAGAACTAAGCAGTGAATCTCAATAAAAATTGCACCAATCTTTGAAGAATTTATCAATCTTTCATTCAAAACAGGATTCATTCAAATCGGTTAAGATTCATGGTTGGAAAAGTAAAAAAATCTGCCGGGTTGTGTTTATCACTCTTGTTCACTGCCAAAATCTCTGTTTTGATTTTGAGGGCAAATATCTCAGGAACTAAGCAGGCTATCTTAATAAACGTTACATCAATCTTTCAAGAATTTATTTGTCTTTCATTTAAAAAAGGATTCATTCAAATCGGTTGAGATTTGCGGTTGCTACAGCAAAAAGTCTGCTGGGTTGTTTTTTTGGCACACCCTGTATATGGTAGCGGTACCATTAACAATGCGAATCTAGGGGTACCACCACAGGCCTCGAACGTAGAGGTAACATATATGGTACCATTATCCTAGGTACCGGCACCTTATATGGTGTCGGTACCATAAACCACGTTAAGTGCCTGACTGTACTAGTAGTGGCTCCAGTACTAACAAACTGGCTCAGGAATCACTAATTTTTAGCTTAAAATTCGCTTGAAAAGCCTTTGGAAACCGAATTTGGCCTTTCCAATGCTGATATTTAAGAGAAATACGGGTTTTTGGAAGCCTTTTTTGTCATTTTTTGCTTGTTTTTAGCTCTGAAACGTTATTTAGTTATTGAGGAAGTCCTGAAAACTAGAGTGCGAACTGGTATTGGGTATTGGGTATTGGGTGTATTGGGGTGTTTTCCAGGTATTGGGTATTGGGTATTGGGGTTTTTACCCCCCAATACCCAATACTAATTGGGACAGGTAAGAATATGGAAAATCGATGTTGACCTGAAAATTTGATCTGAAAAAATCGAAAAAGTTAGTCAATGAATCGGTTTAGGAAGCTGTTTTCGCGTTAAGGAGCCGTCCATAAATGACGTCGTTCCAAAATCCCGATTTTTTGGAGCCCCCTCCCCCGAAAATCTAAAATAAAAATGGTAACATTTCTAATATCACCATAATGTACCCATGGCTATTGCGGTGGTGCACACAATGTCCGACCAAATTAGGAAAAAATTCGCCAGAAGAAGCACGACTGAATTACGAAATATTAAGTACCAAAACTGTTAATTCTGCAAAATTTACGCCCAAAATGACTTCTAAATGCTTTCTGAAAAGCTAATTTTTCAAAATTTTCTCGCGCTGCTTGGGCAGCGCAGCGGCCCAACCAGGACTCTTAAAAATTTTAATTGCAGTGCAAAAAATCTTGTGTACGCAACTGGAATGTACCTGTCCAGTGAAATTGCAATTTTTGGCCCAGCTACGCAAGTATTGGGTATTGGGTATTGGGGTATTGGGGGTCTCAGGTATTGGTATTGGGTATTGGGGTATTGGGTTTTTTAGGTATTGTTCGCACTCTACTGAAAACCCTACTTTGAGCCCCAAAAAGGTTGCTGAAACCAACTTTTTGGTTACCAAAAAGGACCCTGAAAGTCCCTTTGGACATAGTTTGCTGAAACCCTATTTTGGACCAGAAAAACCCCAGTCGAAAACCCAGCTACATGTATGGTTGGCCCATTCTAAGACCTCAAAATACAAGCATTTGCATGAAATAAAAGAAAAAGAAAGCAAAACCTACCCTGAAACTCCTCAGCAGCCACCTCCTCAAGCAGCAGCATGGGTCGTAGTTTTCTCAGCTCCACCAAACTTCTGGCCGCAGACAGCGAAGTAAACACTTCACTTTTGTTTATGACAAATCCCAATTTGTCTAATCGATTGTGCAAAACGCGACTCGACTCTTTGGAGGTGTTGGTAACGAACTTTAGCTTCACGTGCGGCAGAGATCGCAGTCTGGCTATGGCTTCTATGGCTCCCGGGATTACGGCATCTTCCACATGAAGGGTACCGCTTAGGTCGATTAGTACGGCCAGCATTGAACGGTTCATGGTGGAAGGGTCAATGAATAGAAAATAATAATAATTTGGTCGGCAAAGAAATGTTGCTTCTGGCCGTCACATTTGGACAAACAATGACGCTTGGAAGAAGGATGTTTCAAATCCTTTACTTATTCTTTCACTTCCGATGGAAATCAATACGCGTGCACCATATTGTAGGTATGTTTGCTTTCTTCGGTTAGTTTTTCGGGCGGGGACAAATCGCCTCCCCAAGAAGTTGGAAAATGGAAAATATTAAAAATGGAAAATGCTTCCAAACAATTTGGAAATTAGGAAAACATGCACAAGAACAACCAACCGGATGCAAAAAATTGCACATCGGTAAAGCCGGCAATTCGGCAACGTTCTCCAAACGTGAATCCTCCAAAATGCATCATCTATAAAGAATGGTTGGAGGTCGAAGTTTTGTATCTGTGGTATGCATGCACGTACGTGCACGTGTACGTTGCACGTGCAATAAGGCTGATACCGGTTTAGTGCCTGCGGCCGGGCGGCCGTTGGGAGCTGACAGCACCATGACGTCACCACGACAGGTACTGTTATTTTTACTAGTGGATTTTTATTTTACTATTTACTAAATTTACTATAAACTCAACCTGTCAATTTAATTTATATTTTTGTTTTACTACCAAGTAGAGATGCGCACGGGCCGGGCCGGGCCGGCCCGGCCCGGCCCGTGCCCGGCCCCGACGCCGGGCCGACCAGTTTAGCATAGTGGCCCGAAAATTTTGAAAGGTTGCACAAATTCAAGGTTATGTACGCTGGTGCTGAATATAAGGATCAGATAGCGAGGAGGAGGTTGAGAAGAAACAGGCCGAGCCTACTGATTTTTCGAAAACACCTTCACGCCCTGAAAAAGCGTCTTCTTCGACCTACACCTACAACACTTTTTTCTTTTCAGCGATTTTGGACGATTAATGAACAAGTTGGGTGCTGGAACTGCTCAGGCGATTTGTGAATCTGACAATGTAAGTTATTAGAGTAGAGTAGTTAAACTTACACATATTAGAGCTATTTTAGGATGCATTTACTGACGTGCCGCCCAAGAAGCCGAAGCAGGCCAGTTTGCTAGATGATCTGGATCTGCAAGATGATGATGACGCCACCTCAGACGATCCGGAAACTGCAGAGCTCAATCAGTACCTACGATTAAACTTCGATTCTTCTAAGATGGACATTCTGGATTTCTGGCGCAACCACAAAACTGTGTTGCCGCGCCTCAGTCTAGTGGCCCAGTGTTTGTTGGCTGTGCCCGCTTCTAGTGCACCCGCTGAGAGAGACTTTTCTACTTGCGGCTTCACTCTGCAAGCCCGGAGAGCGCGTCTTAATCCACAATCGGTTGATTCGATAACTTTCCTGCATGCTAACATGTGAACGTGTTAAGAGCTCTGTTTTTGTGAACAGTGTATTTCTAATTGCTTTTAGCACTTGTACGACGTTTACTTGTATCAGGGAATTGTTACATTACATGTTGGGGTGAATTCTGGCAACTTTTTTAAACATGGGCCGGGCCGGGCCGAGTGGCAAACGGGCCGGGCCGGGCCGCCGTTCCTGAAGGCCGTCCACAGTAACGCACAGCCGGCGGGCGCGGCCTCTGGGCCAAAGAGGAATACGCGCCTCCAGTTTACGCCGCACCTAACGCAGCTTCCGACGCAAAAAAAAGTAACTACAGTCCCCTTCCTGCTCTTGACTTGGTGTTCTTGTTCTGTGTTTCCTTCTCTCTATCTGCGCTAGCTCTGCTTTGTAGTAATGGAAACTTATTCTCCAATCAAAGACTCAGTGAATTTGAAAAAGTTACTCCCTCTTGGCTTCAGACAAGAAATAGAATCATTTGTCTACGATAGCGCGACTGGAAGCAGCAGTGTCAAACTCCGCACAGACTTTGCCACTGATTGCTTTTATTTTAATCAGTTTGAACTCACCCTCAGACATGGGCAAAGGAGGGCTGAGGGGGTTAATACCCCTCGGGCTCTGACCTACCTCCCCTCCCCTCCTCTGCCGTCATACTACCCTACTAAATTTGGGAAGAGGGAGTTAGCGAAAATAATAGTAATTAGGGGAAGAATCGGAACTAGGTAGTCGGCGTTCAGAAAACGGCCAATAAGCTTTCATAGCATTCCTCCAATCTAAAATCAATGCAAAACAAACAATTGCAGTAATGCACGGCAAAAGTGGTATGTACATGGTACTACGGATTATTTTTTAGCCCTCTGTCTTTTGTGGGGTCGTTGATTGCGTGCAGATAGATTAGTAGGTAAACATCCCATTTCGTGCCCGTCTGAACTCATCGCAACGTTTGAGGGACCAATTGTTTTAATACTGTAAAGCGTATTCTACTTAAGCTTGTAATCTCTGAAAACAGCTCCGTTTGAATCCAAATCCATTTCAAATTGACAAAACATGAGCTACAGTATCAAACACGCTGGGGGCCGGTCTTCGTGAAATTAAGAACAGCCGCCCTATTTTCCGCCATTGTTTTTTCGGAGGAAAAAAATAAACGACGAAGATAGCGAACATAAAAAATGCAAAAGAACAAGCAGAATACGTATTTTAGGAAGGCGACGTATTACCTTAGGAATCCATTGAAGCTTAGCTGCTCTTATTACCTAACCACTCCTTTCTCTCTCTCCCACTCTGCAGTGCTGGCGCCGACCGAAGTGAAGAAACGAATAAAAATAATATAAAGAAGAGTTGTTAGCCAGCTTAGCACCTTCCACGCACAAAATGACTGTGTGTATTATGCGAATGCAATAATTTCTTCCTCAACCGGCTCGATTCCTCTGATTGAATCCGATAAAAAAGATTTTTCTTTTTTGTCTTTATTTTTCTCTCCAGCATTGAGCGCTGCGTAAGATCGGCGGCGTAGTTTACGTAGCTTACCGTAGTTTACGTGGCCTTATCTTTCGCGTTGAGATAATAAACCATGATGGCCCACCAAACGATCAAAGACAGAGTGGCGTTCAGAGATTACAAGCTTTGCGCACATGGGCTTTAGGTAGTAGGTTCCCATTATTCTGCTTCTCATTCATTCATTGCATATACTGTAAATCAATCCAGTATAGAAGGGAAGCAAAACAAGAATCGTAATCCTGGCGCAGAAAGAAGTGCAAAACCTTGTGCCCATCGGGCCTTCGCGTCGTTCGTTATTTTCTTCTTTTTGTGCACGCGCTTGCGGCGTAAACTGGAGCGTCTCGAGGCGCGTATTCTTCTTTGGCCCAGAGGCCGCGCCCGCCGGCTGTGCGTTACTGTGGACGGCTTTCAGGAACGGCGGCCGGGCCGGGCCACAAAATTTGGAAAACGGGCTGGGCCGGGCCGAAAATTTCGGCCCGAGTGCATCCCTACTACCAAGCAGCTCCGATTCTACTAATTTTTGTTTTACTAATAATTTCACTAATTTTACTACTATTTTACTGCGATTCTACTAGTCATAAGGTGGAATTTTGCATCAATGATGCCAAGATTTTGTGAGTAATTGATGTTGGTCCAAATAGTCGCTAAATTTGATTATGATACAAAGTTCTCCAGAAGTTTACAGACAAAAAATGAATGAAATTTGACTAACAAAAGTCGACCCACACATCTTTTATTGCAAAATTGATCACGATTTTTGCTGGAATTCTTCAAAAACTAGTAAAATAGTAGTAAAATTTTCCATTTTACTATTGACAGCCTTTGGTAATTTAATTTTATTTTTACTTTACTATTGACTCTTAATTTTACTTTTTACTATTATTTTACTACTAGTAAAATACCACTATATAGGCCATTCACAATCCACTCGGTTTCTGCTTTGTTAAAAAATTTTCGATTCTCTTAGATCCGTTCGTTTCTAGCTACCGTACTCGACATAGTCTTTGGTTTTTCAACACGAAAACATCTATCTTCTAAACTACGGTAGCAAATTTTCAGAGATGGAATGGAAGTGGCGTAGCGGCGCTGCTGTTTTTCGCTAAATAGTGGCAATTGTGGGACACTATCCCCGCACATTAGCGAAAACCTAACTGATTAAGCTGAGGCTAAGATAGATCCTAAAAGTATGTTTAAGTTCATCCTAAGCCTAATCCCGATCAATGTCGAAGCTTAGAACTTGTTCACAGTGCTGAATAGTAGCTGTTAACTTCCAAATTGGTGGGGGTAGTGTCGATGTATCAAAATCGGAGCATCAGTGCGACATGCATAAATGAAATGCACGCTGCTTCCCTCCCAATTCGCCAGGGAAACCTAGCTTAGCCTGTACAAGGTATAGTATTACTAATTCTTGTTTTACTATACTATGGTAAAATAACAGTAACGACAGGCACTCTCTTAGTACCTGGCGCCCAACAGCATGGCTTGAGTGGTTTGGCAGTGAAAGAAGGGCAAACGTCCGAGATGACGATATCAGGTGTAACGGAATGGACAGTGCAGGTCTGATCGTAGGGCTGTACATTGTACACCCCCCGCCAGATCGGATCGGATCAAATCGGATCGGAGACTGTGTGTGCAAGGCCACATATTATGACTTTTTGCAGCTTTACCTTCCCAGGGATAAACTTGCACAAAGTAAGATTTTTTATACTTCGACTTATTGAATGAAACAATTTTGCTACAATCAATCGTTTCCAGCATGAACTGTAGCGCTCATTTTCTTCTTTTGCCCTTAGTACTGCTTATTTCTCTTCTCTTATCGTGTAACTTGGCGATTTTCCAACTTTCCTACTTTCTAGGAGGCGATTTGTGGCATTGAAAACCCGCAACACTTGGTGTACCTTTGTGTACCACAGCGTACCGCACGTCATCACCGTCTCCGTTTTTCTAGGGAGGCGATTTGTATACGCGCCTATGGAATCGGACCCCCAGCTAATCCTGACTTCAGCGCGGTAATAAAACGGCGGTTGTTGGCTCGCACCCCGCCCTACGACCCTAGTTTAGTTTAGATCGGTCACCGACCGTTCATAGGCATATAGACACCTAGTTTTACGAATGTCTTTGTCAAATTTGAAGTTGTTTGAAGTTAACATTGTTTGACGTTTCATTTTTTTCAAATTGCAATTTACACTCTCGTTATTATTCTCATATCTTTTCAATGCAGGGGCCTAGTCAAAGCTTGAAACTCGCACACACGCCCTGCATGAATGTATAGTTCAGTCTAAGTAGCTGCCTACAACAATTGCAGTGCATTACCACATATGTGCATATACTTTTGTGTTTCGACAGGGAAGAGATTTATGCGCTTGCCCTATTTAGCCCACCATATAATTTCACCATTTCATCTGTATAAACATGAGGTGGAAGCACTAACAGATAGCCTGAGCACACAACATTCGAAAGTTTATTGCACAAGTTGTTAGTAGGTGTCAATAACAGCATACCATGTGTATATGTATGTATATAGATGCCACCATTTTGCATAATTATATGCGTAACGCATGCACTAGTAGGTCAGGGTGTGACTGTAATCACAGGGAAAACGTCTTTTGAGATACGGTTACTGCGATCTGCTAATGTACAGTTAGAGATCGCATTAACCGTGCCTTGTAACCGCATTAACCGTAGCTTGTCATCGTATTTAACTATCGTAAGACCGTACATGTAACAGGTCATCCGCCGATGGGGGAGGGGGGTTGGGGGGGTCTGGCGCCGGCCCGGGGGGGGGGGGGGTCTGAGCCAAAATTTTGGGGGTGTGGGGGGGGACATAAAAATGCTCAAAAATCGAAAAAATCGCAATTTTTGGGCTAAAAATTGCCAAAAATCGCTAATTTGGGCTGAAATACAGCTAAAAAGTGCTGTTTTGCAGGCGATATTGGCAATTTTTGTGTGTGGAAGTGTAAAAAATTGCAAAAATTTGCTCGAAAATTTACTTGCCAGAAAAATCGGAGGGGGGGGTCGGTGAAATCGTCTCGGGGGGGGGGGTCCCCATCTGGAGGGGTGTCTGGCCTAAGTCGGGTGGGGGGCAGACCCCCAGACCCCCCTGTTACATGTATGCGTAAGACGGTCTGTCTACAAAGATCTCATTAGCACATCGTTAATACGTTAAATGTGTTAAATACGAATCAACCAAAGCCATTCCAGAACGCAGTGCTGACTGTTGTAGCACGGTTAACGTGATCTGCTAATGCGATTGTTGCAGATGATCTGTAAATGTACATTTGCAGATATCATTTAACGCATCATCAGTCAGAGAAGCCGCGCCGCATTATCACATCGTTTCGTTACTACGCTAAATGCGATCTTGTTGTGCGATCTGTAACTGTACGTTAACAGATCGCAGTAACCGCATCTCAAAAGACGTTTTCCCTGTGAATGTCATAAAACGTTCATACTGATGATTTTATGAGTTTATGAGAATTGGACTTTTTTGGTCACAACGGTGTAATGAGAAGTCAGAGGTATTGGAGCAGTTACTTTTTGCCCAAGCCAAACATACGCACTTTAACAAAAATCTAGAGAAAGCCGTGTTACAACACCACAAACATAACTACTGTATGTGTTGAAACGTTTCCACAAAGAACATCAAACAGAAGAGAAGAGAGCCAGAGAAGTTTAGAAAATACAAGTTCATTTATCAACAACAGCAGCTTCAACTTCATCTGGCTTGCGTTTGCAGCTGAACCACGGCAATACAAGATAGACAAACAGCTGCACGAACGATGTGACGCTTGCGCCCAAGAACAGACCTAAGTGACCGCCGATTTGACCCAGGAACCCGTCGAACGTTAGAGAGTCCTGTTGGCGAACAAGTGTATACTGAAAAAAATGAAACCAAACCCTGCTACAATGGTAGCCAGTAGGCTTCCGACATATATTGACATCGATATTGAATATCGTCGGAAGACTAGTAGTCAGAACTTACGCTCAACTCTTCAAGCCGAACTGTCAGCAAGATGACGTTAGTTAGTGGTCTTGGTGTGATGTTTTGGTTGGCCAGAAACTCGATCGTGCTCGGACTGACAAGGTTGCAGTGGGTTATGGTCGGTTGGTAATGCCAGTAATTGCACGATGGCTTGCATCTGGCGATGCAATCGGTGTTTGTCAAGTCCACAGTGTACTTGCAATTTATTTGCTGGCTCGTCTCACAGATTGGGTAGTCTGTTGGGTTTCGGACACCGTCAATATGGGGCAACTCCAAGCAGCCGCACTGTTGAAAAATCTGATCAGTGAAGCAGTCA
>JASANB010000761.1:0-52500 GCA_030248155.1 Sabatieria punctata | reverse complement strand
ACATCACCATGACGTCAACAGGCTAGGTGCTCTCTTAGTACCTGACGCCCCCAAAGCATGGCTAGAAGTGGCCGGTAAGTGAAAGAAGTGAACAGCGTCTGAGATGACGACATGAGGCGGGGGTTGCAAAATTCACGGCAGAGGTCTGATCCGCAAATCGGATCGGATCGGAGCCCCAATTTTTAAGTCCTAACTCTGATTAATAAATAAGGAAACTTGAGTTGGAAATTTTGGCCCACCAAAAAGTAAGCAATTTTTTCGAGTTTGACCAATTCAACTTCAGATTTTTCAAAAAACGCGGGGCTCTTTACCAAAGTGTAGCAAGTACATAGCGCTACATTTTTATGAAATAAAAATGAGGGGTAGGGGTGCTTCAACTCAGCTAGTGGGTACCTAATGGTCGAAACAAAAATTTGCTTAAGATTAATTTTCATTGCAACATTTTTAATCAGCTCCCAAATGGTCTAAATAACTCAATCTGACCAGAGAGAGAGTGACACTTAGGGGCCGTTCATAAACGACGTCGTTCCAAAATCCCGATTTTTCGGACCCCCCCTCCCCCCAAAATCGCCTTGCGTCGTTTCTTGGGGACCCCCCCCCCTACGGCGACGTCGTTTTCGGTTTACCCCCCCCCCCCAATAAAACGGCAGTACATAGAGTACTGTGACGTTTTCTTGTTACCATACTGCACAATCAATAGAATAAATCCCTACAACCGCTCTGGGAAGCTTTTCTGTATGGAGAAACGTTTGATAGAATGTGCATAAATCGAAAATAATGTAATTGAAGTACCCTAAAATTCCGAAAAAAGCGACGTCGTTTTTTGCTAACCCCCTCCCCCTCCTGGTGCGTCGTCTATCGTCGCATTTCAGCCGACCCCCCCTCCCCCCCTCTGGAACGACGTCGTTTATGAACGGCCCCTTAATGCCAGCCTCCATAGCTGGCATTTCCAAAAATTTGTTCAAATGCGAATTCCTTTCGATGGCGTCCAATACGAAGCGCAATAGTATTTCAGCATCATTTGAAACATTTTTATGAACCATGACTGAAACGGGTTCTCAGGCAATGGATAGAGAAGGGAGTTTTCGCAGCAATCATATTAACACGGGCTCACAGACTTTTGTAGTACTGAAAATTAATAGTGAAATTTTACTTTAATTTAATTTAAATCGCTGAATCGAACGGCATGTCAAGTACTGTAACTAGAAATGAACAAAGCTGAGTCGATCGAGAGTTTTTGCAGTGAAACCATATTGAATAGAGCATACTGTAGATGACAAGTTTTTGTCAGTTGCATAAAAAATCCAATTATAGATACACATACATACGTATAGTGAAGGGAAAAAGAGGGGTAAATTTTCTCGGGCCCGATTTTTGGAGAAAATTTTCCCCAGTCTGATTCTGGGAGCGATTTTCTAGAAACGCTATTTTGGGTTTCTATACCCGTAAACAGGGTTCCAGAAGCCCTTATTAGGGTTTCAGAGACCGGAAACAGGGTTTTGGAACCCAAATTTGGGTTGTAGAGGGGAGAGGCCTAAAATTGGATTCCATAAACCCAAATTTGGTTTCTGGAACCCCAGTTTGGGTTTCAAAAGACCCGTCGTACATATGTATGTATCCATGGACATATGGGCACATGGAAACAGGCAAAATACTGTAAGAAAATTTGCATAAAGCTTTTGTTAATGGGACTTGTCAGACACTGTTTAATGCTTGTTTCATGGTTTATGTGTGTGTAACACGTGTATTTCTGTTCTGAAAAGACTCAGTAAGCTTCAGCTGTAGTTTGTTTCGCGATTTTGAAAAAAAAACCGAAAAAAACAGGCCGAGGTTTTTTCGGAAAAATGTCCATCCCTGGGGCAGAGTGCGTACTAAAGATCACTCAAGAACCAAATAGGATTTAGGAAAAATCACTGTTTTACTGGCAATTTTAGCGATTTTCGTGGGAGGAATTTTAGAAATGCAAAATTTTTGCTTGCATGAGAAATGCGCGGGCAAGAACAAATTCGTTTCGCTAGGCTGGTCTGATTGGTCGACGTACTAGCGGGCTTACATGTTAGTGTATACGTAGTACGTATTAGTCTCAACTAACTACAGTTGTGAGAATTTCTCGTCTATCAGTAGACAGGAATTTTCTGGCCAAAGTACAAGTCCGTCGCCCCAATCAGCAGCGACGCACGTGCCGCCAAGCTCCGCCCACCCAGTCGCCGCCGCCCGTCTGACTAAGGCAGTCAATTTATTCAGCCGCGGCCTGCTCTGCTCTCCGTCTCTGCGCTCTATTCACGTGAATCTCTCGTGACCGGCTTATTTTGGTGATTTTCGGCTATTCGAGCCAAGTTTTCAGTTCAAAACCGTTCGAAATCTCTTCTAAAACTACCCGCTACAAGGTGAGCCGGAGAAATTGGAGTTGAATATGATAGAAGGCTAGAAAAATAAGTCTGACGCAATAGTGAGGAGGCGGTTGTAGGTGAAAATGGTGGAAAACGCGTGTCTAAGTCCTCTGGGGGCGTGTCTGGATCTGAGTGAGGATTATTCGGCTAACTGGGACGTGATGACCGGACAGCTGGTTTGGCAGGAACCCAACAAACATCAGACGGTATGAATCTGCATTTTTATGTAAACTTTTATAGACTAGGGTTCCGAGTGCCCCAAGCCTACATACTACGGTAGGTTGATTAGAAACCCTTAACAGGGCTTAAGAACTGCACCGGTAGAAACAAACGATTTTTCCGTTAAGCTCACCTGGGGCCAATTTCTCACCTCACTTGTAATTGACTTGTACTTGACAAAACAACCAAACTTGATAAATTTTATCAATTTTCGCTTTCTCACCTCTGAAGTTTGTCAAGTCAAGTACAAGTCAATTACAAGTCAAGTGGCCAATTTACAAGTGAATCCGATCCGATCCGATCCGATGTGCGGGGGGCCTTACGGCCTGCGATCAGACTCGAGGTCCATTTCGCTTCCCCGTGATTCGTCATCTCGGACGTTTGCCCTTCTTTCACTGCCAAGCCACTCAAGCCATGCTGTTGGGCGCCAGGTACTAAGAGAGTGCCTGGCGTGGTGACGTCATGGTGCTGACAGCTCCCAACGGCCGCCCCGGCCAGTGGCACTAAACCGGTATCAGCCTTATTGCTGGTCTCTCAGACAGCTCCTGACGTCGTTGATCTTCCCTCCAACGCGGCATGCTTTTTGGAGCGGCTTTCGGTGCAACGGCAGATCCAGTTGGTTCCCATTTTACCTACTCACTGTAACCAGTTTTCGGTGGCCTGGGTGGAGCGTTGTGCCGACGACCAACTCTTTGCAGCAAGAAACTTGCCGCGCCGAGAGGATGAACCACTACAACCGCTAGGGATGCAGGGGCCGCCGTGACCCAGAGGCAGCGAGCTACCCACTGAGCCAACGACGCGGCTTACAAGTGAATGTCAAGTAAATGTCAAGTGTTCAATTTCTCACCTATCAAATTTATCTACTTGACTTGTAAAATTTTATCAGTCTCTTGCGACCGATAAATGGTTGTCAAGTGAGAACGAAACGCAAAACTAGCGGATATGAAGCAAACAAAATGCATCGAAATGAAAAGTAAACGTGCCGATAACAAGTACAGACGGAAAACAATCGCATTTAACGCAGTTAGCATCACTAGCCAGAAAATAGGTCCGGAGGGGTCGGGGTGAAAAATTGGAAGAATCAACCAACTTTCTTGGGTTAGTCAGAATCAACGTCAACTTTTTGGAGTCTGGGCGGGTCTATCCAAGTAGTACCAGAAAGAAGTCAGTTTAAGGCTAGCACGTGTATGTAACATAGGTTAGTTTTGGTGGGTAGGTGGCCCGCCACGGGCTAAGATGGATAAATCACCCAGAACCGCAAAGCCCCTAAGGCGCGACCTCAAAGTCAACTGAAGGCAAACAAATTTCGAGGACGAATTTAAGCGTTAAACTGTTCAACACATGTCATGCCGATTTCTAAATGTTTCCTTTTAACAGAGTAAATATAGCAATTCTACTTGTTGTGTCTCACCCAGTCAACCCTCCGTACTCCAGTACGCTTCGTCCATATTGTTTCCGCGAGTAGTCGGACTGAATCAGCTGTAAAATGGCCATTCAGCCGCTGAAGGCATTGTCAAGTAAATGTCAAGTGTTTATCAAGTTATTGTCAAGTACAAGTAAATGTCAAGTAAATATCAAGTAAACGCTTGTGAGGTGAGAAATTGACTTTTACTTGACTTGTAATTGACTTGTACTTGTACTTGACTTGTACTTGACATTTTACTTGTAAGGTGAGAAATTGGCCCCTGAATGGAAAACTTCGAACAACCATTGCGATCAAATATAAGCTGATATTTTTTCCTGCAAATTTGTCAGCCACTGCAGTTTCTACAAAAGAATCTCTAAACCAATTTACGGAACAAACGGCCAAGAATTGAGCTCACAGAAGTGTTTCAAATTTTTCCATTCAGGTGAGCTGAACGGAAAAATTGTTTGTTTCTACCGGTACTGCATTCAATCAAATCACTAAATACATTGTAAGGTTTATCGGTAATCATAGGGTTTTGCGCCTGTTTTAGAATGAAAAGTTGTGTTTTCTGGACTATTTTTTAGTTCCAAAACGCATTTCAAATTGAATTTTATCGCTGAAACTCATATTCAATACGTAGTTTCAGTGGAAAAAAAGGTTTTGGTAGCAGTTGTTGCTTCAATATTGGGTTTTTAAGGCATTTCTAATGCAAAAACAGGATTTTCAACGCTTTTTCGGAACAAATAAGGTTTTAAAGCCATTTTTCGCCCCAGAATCCCAAAACCAACCTTGTACCCCCTAAAAAAAGGTCAGCAAAACAACCCACCTTTGGACCGCAAAAAAGGTCGCAAAGCCCTATTTGGGATTTGAAGAAGCCCCAAAGGAAACACCGAAACTGTCAATGACTATTAAAATAAACCAAATACAGGTGCCGTTAAAAGCTAATAGTGAAACATCGTTTCTTCACTCCCAAACCGGCAACCTTTCAGAGCCTCAAGTCGGGAGTTCATTGTCGTGAAATTTGTGCCGGATCGCGCGTTCGCGGCAGCGGGGTCGCCTCCGGGCAGCGGGTTATGCGAGGAGTTGCCATCTCCCGCCACCTCACCACCAGCCTCACGCAGCGGGTTACATGGGTCTCGGCCGGCCTCACACCGCGGGTTTTTGACCGCTTCAACACCGGTCTCACGCAGCCCGTTTTGCCGGACCGACAAGGAGTTGAGAGCGTCGGCGAATCAGCCGGCAAGCCGGACGCCTCCACGAAGTGGGTTAAGCGGGTCCTCTGAGCTTCTAAACCAGTCACACGCGCACTTGGAACCTTCTGTACAGTCGTCGTCGGATGTAAATCTATTTGGCTCTTCTAATTATGGCTTGGTGGTGGATGCGGCGCCCTCGATTGCTGATGAGAGTGACTGTGAGTTTACTGTTTTGTTGGATTGTTTGGTGGATAGACAGGCAAACAAACAAACAAACAAACAAACAAACAAACAAACAAACAAACAAACAAACAAACAAACAAACAAACAAACAAACAAACAAACAAACAAACAAACAAACAAACAAACAAACAAACAAACAAACAAACAAACAAACAAACAAACAAACAAACAAACAAATAAACAAATAAACAAACAAACAAACAAACAAACAAACAAACAAACAAACAAACAAACAAACAAACAAACAAACAAACAAACAAACAAACAAACAAATAAACAAACAAACAAACAAACAAACAAACAAACAAACAAACAAACCGATAACAAAATGGCAAGTTTTCGGAATACAGGCTCGGTTTGAAAAAACGAGTTTACCGAGCATACCGAGTTTACGTAAATTAATAATAAATAGCTTGTAAAGAAACGGTTCTGTGTGCATTATAAATGGTACTTTTACTTCAGTAGATATTTCTACTGCTCTCTGACTCTACAGGTTTAACATGCGAAAGGGGGAGGGGGTTGGGAGGTCTGACGCCGGCCTGAGCCAAAATTTTGGGAGGGGGTTGGGCACTAAGAAAGCGTTCAAAAATCGAAAAAACCGCAATTTTTCGGCTAAACATTATCAAAAATCGCATTTTTTTCTGAAATTCAGCTAAAAAGCACTGTTTTACTGCGATTTTGGCAATTTTTGTGTCTGAAATTGTAGAAAATTGCTAAAAAAATTACTTGCCAGAAAAATGGTCTTGGGGGTCCTCATCCGGGTGGTCTAGCCTGAGCTGAGTCGGGTGGGGAGCAGACCACCCAGACCCCCCTGTTACATGTATAGTCAGAACTCGGTATTTCTGACTCATTTACATCACTAGTTTCACCTAAATGCACTATGTACAGTATCATCAGTGATGCATTTTAGCAATCGTATCCATATAGGTCTTTGTATAGTTAGAAACTAGTTTCGCACGTTAACCGTTTCTTCAGCTTTTGCTTTACTCCAAGCTAAAAATTCCAACCTGAAATTGTGAACTACCTTTACCTACTATTAAAAGGCTTCTGGTAGTTCCGAGACCTAACAGATTGACGTGGAGTATGACTGAACCAAAACGATTGGAGTTGTTGTGTTTATGGGCAATTGCCGGTTGTGTGGCGAGAAAGGAAGCCATAGACGTGCTGACATTGCCAACCAATTTAAAACAGATACTGCAACAAAAATTCCGATTGCACAAGGTGCTGAAAGTTCTGTCTGAAGTCAAAGCTCGTCGTTGGCTCTATAGACTGAGCGTGAGTAGTACCGAAAACACTACATTTCGCTAAATCTACTTGTAATCAAACCATGTTTCATCGCGTGACAGTGGTTATTATGTCGTTTTTCCCCCATCACTTCCTGCCTGTTTATGCTTTCAAATTGTATGTTTGCTTCTATTACTTAGCTATTTTGCTTGTGTGAAATTCTATACAATCCGCTATGATAAATTAGAGCGATCCAACTGACTAAAATATATACTGTACATAGCTTTACGTAGTTTTGTTCATACATGGGCCGAAAAAATGGGTTGCAGGGTAGGGGATGGGCCTGCTGGTTTGCGGGGTCGTGGCGATTTTGGTCGGTGGGGTCGTTTGGGGGCTCGAGCCCAAGTTGGGGGTGGGCAAACCCCCCGGACCCCCCTGCGGCCCATGTATGGTTCTGTTACTGAATCCATACCTATTGTATAATACTGCTAATCTGGCTTTCTTTCATACTTGATGTATACTGCATATACAAACAGTGCTTCACACCGTAACTAAACTCTAATCGCACTGGAAAAAACCAGTGATATCCTAGCAATCTACCGACGGTGCACTAAGAAGCAATGCCACACAAATAATTGCACAGACAGCGCCTTTGGCACTGACTCAACAAACAAATCAATATCTGCCTCTTTCAGTTGATTGGCTGGAGCAGAACGTTGACCTCTCTCTATTGGACAGTTCAACCACCCACTCGGCGCCTCCAGACCTACTAGGTGAAATCATTCGTGACTGCGAGATCGACCCTCCCCTCGACCTCGAACAATTCTGCGACTTGTCCCCGGCCGACCAGCAACTGGTGCCCAGCCCCGAACAGATCCTGATGGAGATCGTACAGGAATGCAGTCAGCTAGAACCACCCAGTCCCTCTTCTGCTTCTTCACTGTCCGGTTCAAGCAGTCCAGAACCCCCAAAAAGGGGAAGAGGACGTCGACGGATCAGACCCGAGGAAACGGCCGAGGACCGGAAACGGGCGTCCAATCGGGAGGCGGCGTTGAGGTATCGACAGCGACGTCGTCAAGCGGCCAATCACGGAAAGTCAGAGCTGGATATCCTGGTGGCCAGGAATGGAGAACTGAAGAGTTTGGTGGAGTCTTTGTCTAGGGAGATTGGACTGATTAGGAAGGATCTTTTGCATAAGGCTGGAACGCCGAAGGCTAGGATTTGAGTTATGGAGGTTGAGCAGTCAGGCAATTAATGCTATATATGGTGACAGTTGTATGCAGCCCTTTGGTCATTATTGTAGATTTTATAGTACCACTACCCTAAGTAACAGTTCCATTATATGGTACCCCTACCTTCAGTGACCATGGTACCGGTACCACCCACAGTAATGGATTCTTAGTTGGACCCATTCTTTCAGTGATCATGGTACTGGTACCTTCCACCACCCTAAGGAATGGTTCCATATATTTGGTACCCCTACCTTAACCATGGTACCGATACCTTGTTTTAACACCGACTAAGTAACGGTTCCATATTAGCACAGCTACCTTCAGTGCACTATGTTCAGTACCTTATGTTATCACTACCTTAAGTAGCGGTTCCATATATGGTACACCTACCGTCAGTGACCATGGTACCGATACCTTGTGACACAACTACTTAAGTAACCTTTCCATATACATACAAGTGTTTGTATGATAGACCTACCTTTGGTGTCCATGGTACCGATACCTTGTCATTGTCACAGCACTACTCAAGTAACGGTTCCCTATAAGTACGCCTACCTAAGGGACCCCCAGACCCCCCAGGGGACCCCCTAGACCCCCACCTACAGTGACCTTGGTACCGATACCTGTCACACCGCTACCCTAATTAAGTAATTACCATATACATTGTATGGTACACCTATCTTCAGTGAGCATGGTATGATACCAGTGCCTTGTGGTACCCCTGCCCTACAGAACCATAGAAAACGACACTATTTTACCTCCAAATATGGTCTTAACTGGCTGACTGTTAAGTTTATTTGTACATTCAGAGGTTTAGCTACGTGTATTTGTGTTCTTTCTACATGTATTTCATAGATGTTGTGTGATTGAGAGTTCCTTTATGGTAGTGCGCGTGTGCCAGATCAGAACCAGTATTACAGTTCAATTGGATCGTTTCGGAGAGTGGGTTGGGTGCGGGGCATAGGTGGTTGAGTATCGCGGTCACCAAACAAGATCTTAATAGGACGTTCCGGCCGAGCCCCTCACTCGGGCCTCTGAGACGGCCATTGCCATTCTGTGTGTACTAAAGCCATGTTTGTTCTCCTACTGACCCCTCTGTTTTTGTTTCCCCTAGTTCAGGGCTTCCCCATTGGGGCGCCGTGCAGTCAGATACATAAAATGACCCCCAATCATAGAGGGGGAAAGTATCTGAACCCCCCGTTCAAGATTCTGGTTAATTCCGCCTGCTACACTCCGGGAACTGTGCTGAGAGGTGAGCTGATGTTTCAGTGAACAGTTAAATGGGAAATCTGATGTATCTTTATAATGTAATTTCAGATTTAGTTTATATAGTATAGATACAAAAATTTCTACCCGTTTTTTCGTCCATTACTCAAATGGTTCGTTCTCGGTCAGTTCCCTAGCTATTTGGCTCAGATTTTTAAAACAAATTAACAAGATAACAGAGCAAATATTGTGCAAGTTTGTTAGTAGCAGGCCAAAAGGAAACACTGTAAGACTTTAAGCGAGGGTGTTCTGCGCAGTGAGATTTCCTCTCGTTTTTGAGTTTTTCGTGTTTTTTATCGTGGCTTGTGCCTAAAATTCGAAATGGAAAGTGTACGAGTACGATAAGTTTCTCACAAACCTTAGCGTTCCTCCGAGTAACCATTATTCAAGAGCTGAGAGCTCAAACAATTTCTAAGTCCACTAGTGGGTGCAGCGTTTTCTAAAATTCTCCATGTCAATCAAGAGAATGGCACTTCGCATTTATTTCTTGAATAATAGTTAGGGGCCGGCCATAAACGACATCGTTCCAGAGAGGGGAGGGGGGGTCTGCTGAAATGCGACGATAGACGACGCACCAGGATGTAGAAAGAGACCTGCACGGGCCGGGCCTGGTCGCCCTACAGAGGATTTTTAGAGGATTTCAGCCGGGCCGAGCCACAAAAATCGCATTTTCATAAGGCCCGGGCCGCAAAAATTGGGTTTTCCGGACAGGCCGGGCCGGGCCGGGCCGTCAAAAAGGCGGCCCGTGCAGGTCTCTACCAGGAGGGGGAAGGGGTTAGCAAAAAACGACGTGCCTTTTTTCGGAATTAAGGGTAGTTCGATTGCATTATTTTCGATTTATGCACATTCTGGCAAACGTTTCTACATACAGAAAAGCTTCCCAGAGTGGTTGTAGGGATTCATTCAATGAATTGCGCTGTACGGTAATAAAAAAACGTCACAGTACTGTATATACTGCCCTTTTATCGGGGGGGGGGGGTTAACCGAAAACGACGTCGACTTATAGGGGGAGGGCCAAGAAACGGCGAAAGGCGATTTTGGGGCGAGCGGGCTCCTAAGAAGCGGTATTTTGGACCGACGTCGTTTATGGACGGTCCCCTATTGGAGGAACGGTGAGCTTTCTAAGAAACTTTGTTGGAATTTTTGCACCAAAGTTGCACAACATGTACCCAGATACACCTGATTCTTAATTCTGGAATTTGAGCGAAATCAGTAAAGAACGAAGCGTTTGACTAAAGGTCGAAAAAAAGGGGAGAATGTGTGTTTTATCTAGTAGCTGTACTTTTTACGGTGTTGGGATAATGCCGGTGATGCTTACCAAATTCAGAGTTTGATTTGACATAGCGTGGCATGGTAATAAAATCAAATTTGTAATTGCAACCCACTCATAAATTGTGTTTGTAGCATTGCTTTTCTACTAATTCCGCCGTATCCAACCCTTAACAATTTGATACATTATTGCATTACAGTTACTCTAAGCGGCAAAAAGCGGACCGACCGATTCAAAGGATTCGTTTTACAAGCACGACCAGTTTGTTTGGAAAACGGAGCCTCGGGAGAGAAAAGAGTAGGCCTATTTCTGGGGGCGCATAGAGACTGGAAGTACCAATGCAAAGCCGACAAAACCAGCATTACCCATACTTGGAATGACTTCAAAACCCATGTTGTGGTTGATTGGGTGATCTCTGACGATGCCACTGGACTGATTCAATTTGTGTAAGTGGTTTTTTGGTTAGTTTTTGAAAATGTAGGCCAGAAAATCTAGTTTTTGGGCTGTAAAATGTTTTTGTTGTAAAACATTATCGCATAGGTCAATGGGACAGGTTTTTTCGGGTGAGGTCTCTGCTTTTTATAGCCTCGTTAAATTTATGGCCAAAAACTGTGGTTGTTTTTTTACCAATGGAAAGTTTTACAGCAAATGGTTTTGTTACTTTCATATGCCTAGTTTAACAGTCAGAAAGATGTCCTAGATTTGAAGTACTGTTGGCAAGTCGTACTGAACCTGGATTATTACATAATAGGGTTTTAAACTGAAATTTGTGTACTTGAACCTGAACCTGAAGCTATTATAATTCAGCCGGACTTGAACCTGTCCGGTTTTGTTGCACTTACTCAATCGGTTGAATTTTTGAGTGAAATTTTTATTGTGTTGCGTAAAAATTTAATGGCTTCATAATTTTGCACCTATTTTCAAATTGAATATGTCTGAAAACGAAAGTACTCCCCGCTGTAAAGTCTGATCTTGGTCATTTACTGCCAGTAGACAGGTTTATATAGCTCAGAAAAATTGCAATCAGTGCAAAATTTCAACACTTTTTGAAAATATCAGTGGGTGGACTTGAACTTGAACCTATTGTCCAGGTTTTTTAGAAGATGGACTTGAACCTGAAATTTCGTTGTTCGACTTGACTTGAACCTGAATCTGTTTTTTAACCCCGGACTTTCCAACAATAATTTGAAGGTTTTCGGTTAAAAATATATGGTTATATTGTTTGTACTGCTTTTAATTTGCGGTACAAAATGTAGCCGCCAAAACGCCATTTTTTTCTTAGAATTTTTTGATTTAGAAATCTTAGAAATCGTTTCAGGTCAACCGTTGTCAAGGAGTACAGTTCGTTCTGGGTTCAAAAGGTCAAATCACGCATTCTCAAGCCCTGCGGCAAGTCGGACCTCGAATGTGAAGCCGACGTGAGGCTAGTGCAAGCTTCTTCATCCCGAGCCAATGTTGTTCCAGCTCCCACTGCCCCGGCAATTGTTCAAAGTTAGCACTTAATTCATTTATTAACTTTCAAAATCTTTATTTATAACCTACTTTAGAGCGTTGTTCCCAGCCTCTCGATAGGGGAAGGTTTTGCCCGCACATCGGATACCAAAATCGCTACTACTACGACGGACTTACATGTCAACAGTTCTGGTATGGCGGCTGCGAAGGAAACGAGAACAGATTCCACAGCAGAGAAACATGCAAAGCCGCGTGTGCGCAGTTGAAACATCTTCAGAAACCTCAGGATAAGGCCAAAGGTAGGTAATGTTTCATGTTATCGTTATACTGTCAGTGCGAAATTTGTGATGTTCCGATCTGACTTAGTTTGGGTTTTTTTATCTGTTTGTAATAGTGTTGTTTTAAGCAATGTAATTATGTGTTTGTTTGTAGATGTATGTGAGCTAGAACCAGCAGTGGAAGGGACATGGTGTCGGCCGCCTGGTGGTAGCGATAGGTGGTCGTGGTCTGAAAAGCAGCAGAAATGCATTGCATTCCATTACCTTGGCTGCAACGGAAACCACAATCGTTTTGACAGCGAAAATGAGTGCCTGGATGCTTGCCAAAGTATGAGTTTTTACTACAATCATAAAACAACTCTGGTCTAAAGTGACAAATGATGAAATGAAGAGAACGAACGAATGAACAAATGAACGAACGAACGAACGAACGAACGAACGAACGAACGAACGAACGAATGAACGAACGAACGAACGAACGAACGAACGAACGAACGAACGAACGAACGAACGAACGAACGAACGAACGAAAGAACGAATGAACGAATGAACGAACGAATGAACGAACGAACGAACGAACGAACAAACGAACGAACGAACGAATGAACGAACGAACAAATGAACGAACGAACGAATGAACGAACAAACGAACGAACGAATGAACGAACGAACGAACAAGAAACAATCAAATGACCGAATCAAATGAATCAAGAAGTATGAATTGTTTCAGAGAAGAGTTGTCGAAGACTGCTGGACCAGAATCAGTACTGTGAGAGTTGGGTGAGACACGATCGTAATCTGTGTCGACCCAGATCCGGCGGCAGCTCTACAGTAAAGCGACAGTGTGCTCGAAGTTGCTGCAGATTTTCGTGATATCTGTTATCTTCTGCACTCTAGTGGTTTTCACTTTCAGTCCACAAATTGTCTTTCTCATCCTGCTGATTCAGGCTTTATCATGAGGAATTTCGTAGTGTTGGTAGAAAAGCTACTAAACAATATTTAATTTTATGCATAAAATTGTACATAGAATATCGAATCTATTGGGTGGGGTTTAATTTATGTTCTTTAGACTGGCCAACACAAAATTAATCAGATGAATTGAACCTAGACAAGTTGTTTGGAATGGAGATAAGATACAGTACATTGTACATGAAACTTACATTAGGAGCATACAGGCCTTAAAGATTATCGCAGATCGAGATTTTGTTTCCCATCTTTGGTCTTGCTGTGGTGGGAATAATTTTGAAACATTACATCCACTGTAGACAAACGTATGTATCTTGCCAGCCTAGAGTTTACGCATCTTGTCTTGACTGTGTGTGATTTGTCTGATTATTCCTACGTACGAAAATATCTTAACGCCTGAAAGATTGGTTACCGAGTGAGCCCTCACCACAACATTTCTTTTCTATTATTTTCGCTTGCAATTGCAGAAATTGAGGTTTTCAGACATCTCTGGTTGCAAAATTTTGAACTCTCACTGGTTTCTATATTAGAAGATAGATCACCTCACCACCAATAACTATCTCTACAATTTGACTGCTGTAAAGTTTTAGAGTGTGACTTTTCACAGAATCAGCAAGTAGAAGAGAAGAAGATGTGGCGGCGTCAGCTGCTGTCTCTGTTTGCATGGTTGATTCCTTCTGTGGCTTCCATTCCATTCTATCCTTCCGACCAACTGTAAGAACTGCACAAATGATCCACTTTCTGCACATATTTCCTCTTTTGCGCCACTAAATCTGTACCCAGCGTACAACCCTGAGCCCTCTCAGATCTTGTGTACCTCATCCAATCACACTTTGTCTGTTCTCTGTTTGTTTTAAGTTTCAACTATCCATCCACTCCATATGGGAAGTAAGCAATCCATTTGATTTAAATTTAGGCAAACAAAATTCTCATTTTAGAGTTTTCTCGTCAGCAATCTTTTCCTCAGCTCTCTTGTCACTCCTACTTGTGAGCCTTTTACAGATTTGCCATTGTCGGCATAATACCATTTGTTCCCATTAAAGGGGACAACTGGGCCTGGGACTATAGTCGAGGTCGTGGTGGACCGATGGTTCCATATAAATCGGTGGCCGATGAGATGAGAAAGTGGGAGCGACTGGGCGCCTCCTGGGGTTGATCTCTGCTCTTGACCAAGTTATATTCTTGTTTGTCTTCTGTTTTGTCTTTCTCTAAGTCTCTTGCTAAAAGCTTACCGGAGTTTTCCACTCAGTATCCCAGGGGATATAACACGGAAAATCACGTTTCTCAGTGAAAACATTGCCGCCAGTTAATATCCCAGGGATATTAACTGGACAAAGCCATGGGATATTAACTGGAAACGGCATGGGATATTAACCGGAACATTGTTTTATCATACATAAAGTATCCGTGTGTGAAGAAAATTAATACAAATTTGACATAAACATTGCCGCCAAGTAATATCCCATGGGATATAAAGCGGAATAAGGGTCCATGTAATATCCCAGTGGGTTATTAAGTGGGGTGGGATACTAAGTGGAAATCTCCGGTAGTTGGGAGTGTTTGGATATTTTCATGTGCATCTTACCGGTACGAAAATTCAACATTGACAAGTTTTATAGTACAGTGTTGGCCATGAAAAACCGCCTGGCTCTTTATCGAATTTTCCGAATACCGAATTTGCTCTAGTAAACCGATTCGCTCCGATAAACGGATAATGCATAATACATATTTTGAAAAGTTAATGTACTTGTAAAGATGTATGTATTCAAGAAACGGTGCATACTATGTATTTTCGCATAAACATACAGATATACAGTATGTATCCCACAGTAGCACAGGTCCACAAACCATATCAGGATTTAAATTATGACTTACTTACAGTAGAACAGACTTTTTAGTTAGAGAAGAGTCAAGATGCTCAAGAAAGTTACCTTGGTTTCATCAATGAAAATTTTAAAAAGAAGAGAACGATTCTGTGATGTTTTTTTAACGGCTGACTACTGTTTATTTCAGAGTAAATGATTTATTGATGGAATCACAGCCAGTTTCAGGCTGATGCCTGCTGACTAAAACATAATATATCGCTGAAAATCTCAATTTGCTCTGTTTCGAAAAGCAGTCAAAAGTAGTCAAACCGGTCGTCATAATAGTCAAATGGTTTGACTACAATATAGTCAAATTTGACTACACACTCTAGTATTGTACTCAAATCAGTGGTAGTCATAGTCATAGTCAAACGAAGATTTTGGTATTGTAACAACACAACCTATTTTAATGAAAAATAACCCAAAAAACCTTGATTTTAGGCAGCGTATGTTTTCGCTTACCATCCCCATTTCTACCCCCCCCCCCCAGCCCCCCTCAGCAATTTAAAATTCTATCCCAAGCAGTAGATATACTAGCCCATGTCTGGTTTTGGAGGATGTGTGATTAGTCTCTGCAAGTTGGCAGGCACCATCCTATCAATGAATCTTTTAGCAGTTCTGACCGTGTTTTCTGTGATCCGCTAAAGAGTTACACTGTAAGTAGAGTTCGATTTAACAGCGATGTTTCGTTGCCAAGCGCTGAGGATATAGCGGTGCTTATCTTTCATGTCTTGACGACCAAACAGATCTATGCGTTCAATTAACGCTGCATCCGGTTTCGGTTTTTTGTTGTTTTGCAGGCAAGTAAAGCAAATCAGCTCACCCGCATTCAATTCGCTTTTGTCCTTAACTCCCTAGCCAATGCACTTCTAGTTTTAGATTTTATGTTATGCCAATGCTAAACCCACTATATGTGGTCAGTATTGCGGTTCTCTCAGTGGAAGCACTTGCACAAGGTACCTACTACTAGACATCTTATCAGCTTCACCTGCTCCTACTGTACTCTACATCGAACTCAATTAAGGGTGTCAAAAGTCTGCAATATCCACAGTTTTAAATGGACAAGTAAAGCTCAACAGTGTGGGTGAAGTTGTGCCCAGCGGATCTGTTGCAAAACTGGTCTGTCAGGCGGGTCATGTGATTGTGGATGGGACTAGGAGAAAAGCAGTCTGTGAGAATGGCCAATGGACCCAACAACTATCTGACTGTCAACCCAGTGGTTGTGATGCCAGCAATCTTAGAGACTTGCCTCACACCTACAGCACAATCAGCCACGCTACTCATACATGTAGTTGGGGAGGTGAAAGGGGTATTACTACTTGCATTCATTCCACATGTTAGTTTAGGTTAGCTTAGCTAAGTTTATGAAGATAAAGGATGGGTGGATGAACGATGAGACCACAGATTTTTCTATAAATAATGTGTTTGAGACTGCATTGCATGGCAGCCAAAAGATAGAAACTTCAAAAAGCACACTGCTTTGAATATGAGCAAGGGGCAAAACCTGATCGAATCAAAGACTGACTCTTACTAATTATTTAATTTCAAAAATTAATTTACTCGGAAACACTATTAAACGGATGATTTAAGGTGCTTATTTTGTTTACCGCATGAGTTAAGATTTAAATGTAACTTTCATCATTCCAATTACATGTATGAGTGTCAGTGATACCGCATGAAGCAGTAGCAACCATCTCCTGTCCAGCAGGGTATCAGCTGACTGATGGTGAAGATAATTATCTGGACCCTACTAATCCAAAGCATCAGATGACCTGCCATTTTGGTACATGGGTCGGTAGAGCACACAAATACTTGCACAAATGCAAATGTATACTCACTCTGGATTTAGTCTGAACTAAAGAATCCCTTTTTCAGTAATTTCTGTCTGCCAGGCTGAACAGCCCTGCAGAAACAGCGGAAGCTGTGAGGATCTTCCAGGTCCATCTTTTATCTGCCACTGTTCTGCCATACACGCAGGAGAGAACTGCACCGTCCCTTGTGAGTTGGTTACACTGCTCAGTCTGTTGTCAACGATTTTGCAGGAATTCTCATTATAACTGGCTACGGGGATAGTACATCTATTGAACAGGAAGGCGAACTGTTCTTTCCTGGAGACACAGCATCAAATCGAGTCATTCCCGGGCCATACCCACACTTATACCATGCAGCTGGAGGAATAATAAAGTTGTCATCAGGAGAATCAGTTCTAGTCATAGGAGGAGGACACACTCTATTTAGTTCAAGTGATCGGTCATCGATCTTCCTCAACCTCAGCTCCCTAGAGTGGACTCCAGGCCCAGACATGAATGAAGACCGTTTCGTAACGGCAGCGGCAGTGCTCAACAACACTCTTGTTATCTGTGGCGGCAGTAAGTTGGCCTCCTACAACAAAGGGCATCAAATCAGTAGTTGTGAGTACTTTGATGACCAAACCAACTCATGGAAGCAGGACTTTCCATCTCTGCTGAAAGGACGTCAATCCCATGCAATGACCGAGTTCAATGGTAGTTTGTATGCAGGCGCAGGGAGGTACAACAGTGACGACATTGAGCAATACAATCCTGTCTCAAACCAGTGGGCACAAGTGACCACCACCACCCAGCAAAGAGCCGCCCCAGGCATGGCAGTTCTAGATGGCAAAGTGTACATCTGCGGAGGAAACAGCAATGGAGTCTTCATAAGTTCTTGTCAGCGTTTTGATCTAGTGCAAAAGACATGGACTAATATTGCCTCCATGTCTACTACACGTGCATGGTTCAGTTTATTGGTGCATGAGCAGAAGTTGTATGCAATTGGTGGTTGGGTAGCAGGAATAGGTAATAGGAAATCTGTAGAGATGTATGATCCTGCAGCTGACACCTGGAAGATTATAACCAGCTTGAAAAACGGCCGTCGTGGATATGTTGCTGTTAGTTTGGAGGGTGTCTGATTCCGTGCACTCATGTTTTTTAGAATTTTCCCCATGTTTTCCATGTGCCAAACGACATTACAGTAAATAACCATTAATTAGCGAACCCAGAGCAATTTACGGTAAATCACTGTTATTTACCTACAATAAATTAAAGCATCAAACCCTGTGGCAGTAACTACACACTTATACATACATTGCCATTATTTATACAGGGTCCGCCAAAAAAACAACCCAGCAGATTGGCTCTCAAAATCAAAACAGTGATTTTGGCAGTGAACAAGAGGGACTTTTTATTATTCTGCACATAGTAATAAAACGGATTCCTGCTACCGCTAAGAACTATTAGAAGCTTAACTGGTGACACAGAAACTCGGTTTACTTCAACACTAAAGCATCATTAGCCCCAGCAGTAGGAATCTGCTTTATTATGAAATGCAATGGAATTGCATCGCTCTTGTTCTTTGCCAAAATCTGTTTCAACTTAGAAGGCAAATATCTCAGGAACTAAACTGTGAATCTCAATGAATATTGCACCAATCTTTGAAGAATTTATCAACCTATCATTCAAAAAAGGATTCATTCAATTCAAATCGGTTGAGATTTGCAGTTGCTACAGCAAAAAATCTGCCGGGTTGTTCTTTATCACTCTTGTTCATTGCCAAAATCTCTGTTTTGACTTTGAGGACAAATATCTCACGAACTAAGCAGGCTATCACAATAAATAATTTAAACAATTAGAAAATTTGCTTTTTCCTTTTATTTGTTCCAATAAAAGTGGAGAATTGGCCATAAAAATACCGCCTGGCATATTTCGATTTTTTCGAATACCGTATTTGCTCTAATATAAACCGATAATACATAATACATATTTTGAAAAGTTAATGTACTTCGTCGTTGTCGTTGTCGTTAATGTAAAGTCGAATTCAATTTAATAGCGATGTTTCGTTGCCAAGCGCTGAGCATATAGCGGTGCTTATCTTTCATGTCTAACGACCAAACGACTATGCGTTCACTTAACGCTGCATCAGGTTTTTTGTTATTTTGCAGGCAAGTAAAAGCAAATCAGCTCATCCGCATTCGACTCGCCTTTGTCCTTAACTCCATAGCCAATGCACATCTAGTTTTAGATTGTATGCTATCCCAATGCTAACCCCACTGTATGTGGTCAGTATTGCCATTCTCTCAGTGGAAGCACTTGCTCAAGGTACCTAGTAGGCATCTTAACCACTTTTACCTGCTCCTACTGTACTCTACACCGAACTCAATTAAGGGTGTCAAAAGTCTGCAATATCCACAGTTTTAAATGGACAAGTAAAGTTCAACAGTGTGGGTGAAGTTGTGCCCACCGGATCTGTTGCAAAACTGGTCTGTCAGGCGGGTCATGTGATTGTGGATGGGACTAGGAGAAAAGCATTATGTGAGAATGGCCAATGGACCCAACAACTATCTGACTGTCAACCCAGTGGTTGTGATGCCAGCAATCTTAAAGACTTGCCTCACACCTACAGCACAATCAGCCACCCTACTCATACATGTAGTTGGGGAGGTGAAAGGGTATTACTACTTGCATTCATTCCACATGTTAGTTTAGGTTAGCTTAGCTAAGTTTATGAAGTTAAAGGATGCATGAACGATCAGACCACAGATTTTTCTATAAAAAATGTGTTTGAGACTGTATTGCATGCAGCCAAAAGGTAGAAAGTTCAAAAAGCACACTGCTTTGAATATGAGCAAGGGGCAAAACCTGATCGAATCAAAGACTGACTCTTACTAATTATTTAATTTCAAAAATTTATTTACTCGGAAACACTATTAAACGGATGATTTAGGGTGCATATTACATGTATGTTTACCGCATCAGCTAAGATTGAAATGTAACTTTCACTGTGACCTGACTAAATGGAGCTCCAATTACATGTATGAGTGTCAGTGATACCGCATGAAGCAGTAGCAACCATCTCCTGTCCAGCAGGGTATCAGCTGACCGATGGCGAAGATAATTATCTGGACCCTACTAATTCAAAGAATCAGATGACCTGCCATTTTGGTACATGGGTTGGTAGAGCACACAAATACTTGCACAAATGCAAATGTATACTCACTTTTGAGTCTGAACTAAAGAAACTAAAGAATCCCTTTTTCAGTAGTTTCTGTCTGCCAGGCTGAACAGCCCTGCAGAAACAGCGGAACCTGTGAGGATCTTCCAGGTCCATCTTACATCTGCCATTGTTCTAACACCCACGCAGGAGAGAACTGCACCGTCCCTGGTGAGTTGGTAACACCACTCAGTCAGTTGTCAACGCTTTTGCAGGAATTCTCATTATAACTGGCCAGGGGGACAGTGCATCTATTGGACTGGAAGGCGAACTCTACTTTCCTGGTGACACAGCATCAAATAGAGTCATTCCTGGGCCATACCCACACTTATTCCATGGAGCTGGAGGAATAATAAAGTTGTCCTCAGGAGAATCAGTTCTAGTCGTAGGAGGAGGACACACTAGCTCAAGTGATCGATCATCAATCTTCTTCAACCTCAGCTCCTTAGAGTGGACTCCTGGCCCAGACATGAATGAAGACCGTTTCGTAACGGCGGGGGCAGTGCTCAACAACACTCTTGTTATCTGTGGCGGCAGTAACTTGGGCTCCTACTTGAAAGGACATCAAATCAGTAGTTGTGAGTACTTTGATGAGCAAACCAACTCATGGAAGCAGGATTTTCCATCTCTGCTGAAAGGACGTCAATCACATGCAATGACCGAGTTGAATGGTAGTTTGTACGCAGGCGCTGGGAGGTACAGCAGTGACGACATTGAGCAATACAATCCTGTCTCAAACCAGTGGGCACAAGTGACCACCACCCAGCAAAGAGCCGCCCCAGGCATGGCAGTTCTAGATGGCAAACTTTACATCTGCGGAGGACACAGCAATGGAGTGTTCATGAGTTCTTGTCGGCGTTTTGATCCAGTGCAAAAGACATGGACTAGTGTTGCCTCCATGTCTACTACGCGTGCATGGTTCCGTTTGTTGGTACATGAGCAGAAGTTGTACGCAATGGGTGGTTGGGTAGCAGGAATAGCAAATAGGAAGTCTGTAGAGATGTATGATCCTGCTGCTGACACCTGGAAGATTATGACCAGTTTGAAAAACGGCCGTAATGGATATGTTGCTGTTACTTTGGAGGGTGTCTGATCCCGTGGTATTTCCCCATGTTTTTCATGTGCCAAGCAACACAGCAGTAAATAATCATTTATTACCGAACCCAAAGCAATTTACGATAAATCACTGTTATTTACCTACAATAAATTAAACCACGAACCCTGTGGCAGTAACTACACACTTATACATTGACTGTATTTTGTGCTCAGAATGCCTTTTAAATGCGTTTTAAGGCTAAATTTTCAAAATTTTCTCGCCGTAGTTGCGCAGCAGCCCAACCAGGCCACTTTAAACTACTAAAACTTGTAATTTCTGTTAATTTTAAGCCTGGAACGTGTTTTAAACGCGTTTTTGAAGGCAAATTTTGCTAAATTTTCTTGCCCTGGTTGGGCCCCTGCCTTTCAAGATTTTAGACCCCCTTTCCAAAATCCTGGATACGCCACTGGGCCAGGCGGTCTTTTTTGGCGAACAGTGTATAATTGAAATTTCAATTAAATTACAGTTAAATTATGGGCTAACTTTTCAATTTCAATTAAATTAAATTAATTGAATTGAAATTAAAAACAGGCCAACTATGTGAATTTCAATTACAATTAAATTAATTTTTACATCATAAAACCTCTAAAATCGGAGCTAAAAGCATGAGCTTCAGTATACAAACACAATATTATCAGTTTTCATAAAAAAATCAGTCCAAAACATCAAATAACAGACAGCAGCACTCAGCCAGAGAGCAGTTTGCCATTTTCAAATAGACGCCCATGTGCAGTGCTTTCAAAATAGCCTCCTCTGGGCGTTTATTTAGGTTAGAACTGAAGTTTTGAATAGTTGCAAAACTGAATAAATACGGAGAAGCCCGGTAGTTTACGATATCCAGTGTGTCACAGCGGCCCCAGCATCCGTGAGAGCGGTTGTTTGTGGAATCGAAAACAGTCTGACTGGACCTATACGACATGAGGACCAGCTTGCTTGGGCTCCTACGACAAAGGACATCAAATCAGTAGTTGTGAGTACTTTGATGAGCACACCAACTCATGGAAGCAGGACTTTCCATCTCTGCTGAAAGCACGTCAATCACATGCAATGACCGAGTTGAATGGTAGTTTGCACGCAGGCGCAGGGAGGTACAGCAGTGACGACATTGAGCAATACAATCCTGTCTCAAACCAGTGGGCACAAGTGACCACCACCCAGCAAAGAGCCGCCCCAGGCATGGCAGTTCTAGATGGCAAACTTTACATCTGTGGAGGACACAGCAATGGAGTGTTCACGAGTTCTTGTCGGCGTTTTGATCCAGTGCAAAAGACATGGACTAGTGTTGCCTCCATGTCTACTACGCGTGCATGGTTCCGTTTGTTGGTACATGAGCAGAAGTTGTACGCAATGGGTGGTTGGGTAGCAGGAATGGCAAACAGGAAATCTGTAGAGATGTATGATCCTGCAGCTGACACCTGGAAGGTTATAACCAGCTTGAAAAACGGCCGTCGTGGATATGTTGCTGTTAGTTTGGAGGGTCTCTGATTCCGTGCACACATGTTTCTTAGAGTTTTACACATGTTTTCCATGTGCCAAGCGACATTACAGTAAATAACCATTTATTACCGAGCCCAGAGCCCAGAGCAATCTACGGTAAATCACTCTTATTTACCTACAATAAATTAAAGCATCAAACCCTGTGGCAGTAACTACACACCAGGGGGGGGGGTCCGACCGGAACAATTCTTAAAATATGATGGGCGCCATCAAGCTCAGCGCATGTACCGACGGTGTGCCTTAACCGATCCGGTCGTGTTGCCCACCGTTCGATAGGTCTTTGCGTTGGCTTTCAAATGAGCTAAGCAGCGCCGTCATGCAACCATGTTTGCGCGCGAAATTCAAATTTTAGCGACTCGGCTCTATTATTTGATTTTATACCCAAACGGGAAACGTTGCCATTTTTGCAATTTTGATCGTAGGTCAATGCGCCAACCATCAAACGACGCAGCGTGACGAGATCTACAGTTTCCATGCATCGCCGTCGTTCTACGCCTTCCGGCGCCAACACTAGACGTCTGAGAGTGAAGCAGTCGAATTTGACCATTTTTGCCACTTATTCCGGAGAAGTTTTCAGGCCATAGTTCACTTCGCGGTTGACAGATTTAGCTGGTTCATGCACGAAAACACTCCTAATTGAATGCAGAATGCTAATAAAACAACCGGGGCGCTCGGCAATCCAAGCAATCCACTGTAGGACCTACAGTATCAGCATTACCTAACTATCGGGAAAAAGTATGTCCGAAAGAAGATCGATTTTCTCGCTAACGAAAAACAAATTTGCATATCTGCTGAATACGATTTTTAGAGCACATCAAGGCCTTTCATTTGGTGCATTACATACCCTTGTAGCATATCGGCAATATGGTGTTCATTTTCGATTTTTCTTTTTTGTACGATTTGAGAGCTGGATTTTTGACAGTTTTTGGTCTGTTTCTTGCGCAAAAATGATCGCATTGAGTCCGTTCTGCTATCAAATGAATCGGCACGGTCCGGTGCGTCTTTTGTTGGATAGCTTATTTGGATTGGTCCACGCATTTTATAGTTATAGTATCATATACTACCGTAAGTCCAGTTGGATGCACTTACTTGATTTAAAAGGCAGATTTGTCATGAATTTCAGATGATTTTGAACTATAACTATAAAATGCGTGGGCCAATCCAAATAAGCTATCCAACAAAAGACGCAGCGGACCATGCCGATTCATTTGACAGCAGAACGGACTCGATGCGATCATTTTTGCGCAAGAAACAGACCAAAAACTGTCAAAAATCCAGCTCTCAAATCGTACAAAAAAGAAAAATCGAAAATGAACACCATATTGCCGATATGCTACAAGGGCATGTAATGCACCAAATGAAAGGTCTTGATGTGCTCTAAAAATCGTATTCAGCAGATATGCAAATTTGTTTTCGGTTAGCGAGAAAATCGATCTTCTTTCTTACATACTTTTTCCCAATAGTTGGGTAATGCTGATACTGGAGGTCCTACAGTGGATTGCTTGGATTGCCGAGCGCCCCGGTTGTTTTATTAGCATTCTGCGTTCAATTAGGAGTGTTTTCGTGCATGAACCAGCTAAATCTGTCAACCGCGAAGTGAACTATGGCCTGAAAACTACTCAGGAATAAGTGGCAAAAATGGCCAAATTCGACTGCTTCACTCTCAGACATCTAGTGTTGGCGCCGGAAAGTGTAGAACGATGGCGATGCATGGAAACTGTAGATCTCGTCACGCTGCGTCGTTTGACGGTTGGCGCATTGACCTACGATCAAAAATGCAAAAATGGCAACGTTTCCCGTTTAGGTACAAAATCAAATAATAGAGCCGAGTCACTAAAATTTGAATTTCGCGCGCAAACATGGTTGCATGACGGCGCTGCTTAGCTCATTTGAAAGCCAACGCAAAGACCTATCGAACGGTGGGTAGCACGCCCGGATCGGTTAAGGCACACCGTTGGTACATGCGCTGAGCTTGATGGTGCCCATAATATTTTGAGATTTGCTCTGGTTGGACCCCCCTGGCGTGGACCAATCCAAATAAGCTATCCATCAAAAGACGCAGCGGACCGTTGCGATTCATTTGACAGCAGAACGGACTCAATGCGATCATTTTTGCGCAAGAAACAGACCAAAAACTGTCAAAAATCCAGCTCTCAAATCGTACAAAAAAGAAAAATCGAAAATGAACACCATATTGCCGATATGCTACAAGGGCATGTAATGCACCAAATAAAAGGTCTTGATGTGCTCTAAAAATCGTATTCAGCAGATATGCAAATTTGTTTTTCGTTAGCGAGAAAATCGATCTTCTTTCTGACATACTTTTTCCCGATAGTCGGGTAATGCTGATACTGGAGGTCCTACAGTGGATTGCTTGGATTGCCGAGCGCCCCGGTTGTGTTATTAGCATTCTGTGTTCAATTAGGAGTGTTTTCGTGCATGAACCAGCTAAATCTGTCAACCGCGAAGTGAACTATGGCCTGAAAACTACTCAGGAATAAGTGGCAAAAACGGCCAAATTCAACTGCTTCACTCTCAGACATCTAGTGTTGGCGCCGGAAGGCGTAGAGCGATGGCGATGCATGGAAACTGTAGATCTCGTCACGCTGCGTCGTTTGACGGTTGGCGCTTTGACCTATGATCAAAATTGCAAAAATGGCAACGTTTCCCGTTTAGGTAGAAAATCAAATAATAGAGCCGAGTCACTAAAATTTGAATTTCGCGCGCAAACATGGTTGCATGACGGCGCTGCTTAGCTCATTTGAAAGCCAACGCAAAGACCTATCGAACGGTGGGTAACACGACCGGATCGGTTAAGGCACACCGTCGGTATGTGCGCTGAGCTTGATGGCGCCCATCATATTTTAAGATTTGTTCTGGTCGGACCCCCCCCCCTGCTACACACTTATGCATTGCCTTTATACAGGGTCCGCCGAAAAAACAACCCAGCAGATTGGCTCTCAAAATCAAAACAGTGATTTTGGCAGTGAACAAGAGGGATTTTTTATTATTCTGCACATCGTAATAAAACGGATTCCTGCTACTGCTAAGAACTATTAGAGGCTTTACTTGTGACACAGAAACTCGGTTTACTTCAACACTAAATTATCATTAGCCCCAGCAGTAGGAATCTGCTTTATTATGAAATGCAATGGAATCGCATCGCTCTTGTTCTTTGCCAAAATCTGTTTCAACTTAGAAGGCAAATATCTCAGGAACTAAACTGTGAATCTCAATGAATATTGCACCAATCTTTGAAGAATTTATCAATCTTTCATTCAAAAAAGGATTCATTCAAATCGGTTGAGATTTGCGGTTGCTACAGCAAAAAAACTGCCGGGGTTGTTCTTTATCACTCTTGTTCATTGCCAAAATCTCTGTTTTGATTTTGAGGACAAATATCTGACTAAGCAGGCTATCACAATAAAAAATTTAAACAATTAGAAAATTTGCTTTTTCCTGTTATTTGTTCCCATAACAGTGGAGAACTGGGCCAGGGACTAGAGTCGAGGTCGTAGTGGACGGGTCGTTCAATATAAATCGGTGGCCGATGAGATGAGAAAATGGGAGCGGCTGGGTGCATCCTGGGTTGATCTCTTCTCTAGATCAAGTTTTGTTCTTGTCTGTCTTCTGTTTTGCCTTTCTCTCCGTCTCTTGCTAAATGCTAAAAACTAATAGTTGGGAGTTTTTTATTAGTTTCATGTGGATCTTACTGGCACGAAAATTCAACATTGCCAGGTTTTATTGTACAGTGTTGGCCATAAAAATACCGCCTGGCTTATTTCGATTTTTTCGAATACTGTATTTGCTCTAATAAACCAATAATACATAATACATACATATTTTGAAAAGTTAATGTACTTCGTCATCGTCGTCGTTAATGTAAAGTCGAATTCAATTTAATAGCGATGTTTCGTTGCCAAGCGCTGAGCATATAGCGGTGCTTATCTTTGATGTCTTGACGACCAACAGATCTATGGGTTCAATTAACGCTGCATCCGGTTTTTTGTTACTTTGCTGCAAAAAGCAAGTAAAAGCAAATCAGCTCACCCGCATTCAACTCCCCTTTGTCCTTAACTCCATAGCCAATGCACATCTAGTTTTAGATTGTATGTTATCCCAATGCTAACCCCACTGCATGTGGTCAGTATTGCCATTATCTCAGTGGAAGCACTTGCACAAGGTACCTACTAGTAGACATCTTATCAGCTTCACCTGCTCCTACTGTACTCTACATCCAACTCAATTAAGGGTGTCAAAAGTCTGCAATATCCACAGTTTTAAATGGACAAGTAAAGCTGAACAGTGTGGGTGAAGTTGTGCCCAGCGGATCTGTGGCAAAACTGGTCTGTCAGGCGGGTCATGTGATTGTGGATGGGACTAGGAGAAAAGCAGTCTGTGAGAATGGCCAATGGACCCAACTACTATCTGACTGTCAAAACAGTGGTTGTGATGCCAGCAATCTTAGAGACTTGCCTCACACCTACAGCACAATCAGCCACCCTACTCATACATGTAGTTGGGGAGGTGAAAGGGTATTACTACTTGCATTCATTCCACATGTTAGTTTAGGTTAGCTTAGCTAAGTTTATGAAGTTAAAGGATGGATGAACGATCAGACGACAGATTTTTCTATAAAAAATGTGTTTGATACAGCATTGCATGGCAGCCAAAAGGTAGAAACTTGGAACAAAAAGCACACTGCTTGGAATGATCGAATCAGACACTGACTCTTAATAATTATTTAATTACAAAATAAATTTACTCGGAAACACTATTAAACGGCTGATTAAAGGTGCATATTATTATGTTTACCGCATGAGTTAAGATTCAAATGTAACTTTCACTGTGACCTCACCTAACAGACCTGCAATTGCATGTATGAGTGCCAGTGATACCGCATGAAGCAGTAGCAACCATCTCCTGTCCAGCAGGGTATCAGTTGACCGATGGTGAAGATAATTATCTGGACCCTACTAATCCAAAGAATCAGATGACCTGCCATTTTGGTACATGGGTCGGTAGAGCACACAAATACCTGCACAAATGCAAATGTATACTCACTCTTGATTTAGATTCTGAACTAAAGAATCTAAAGAATCCCTTTTTCAGTAGTTTCTGTCTGCCAGGCTGAACAGCCCTGCAGAAACAGCGGAACCTGTGAGGATCTTCCAGGTCCATCTTTTATCTGCCATTGTTCTCCCATCCACGCCGGACAGAACTGCACCGTCCCTGGTGAGTTGGTTACACTGCTCAGTCAGCTGTCAACGATTTTGCAGGAATTCTCATTATAACTGGCCAGGGGGACAGCGCATCTATTGGACTGGGAGGCGAACTGTACTTTCCTGGTGACACAGCATCAAATCGAGTCATTCCTGGGCCGTACCCACACTTATTCCATGGAGCTGGAGGAATAATAAAGTTGTCATCAGGAGAATCAGTTCTAGTCGTAGGAGGAGGACACACTAGCTCAAGTGATAGATCATCAATCTTCTTTAACCTCAGCTCCTTAGAGTGGACGCCAGGCCCAGACATGAATGAAGACCATGTCGTAACGGCAGCGGCAGTGCTCAACAACACTCTTGTTATCTGTGGCGGCAGCAACTTGGGCTCCTACTTGAAAGGACATCAAATCAGCAGTTGTGAGTACTTTGATGAGCAAACCAACTCATGGAAGCAGGACTTTCCATCTCTGCTGAAAGGACGTCAATCCCATGCAATGACCGAGTTCAATGGTAGTTTGTACGCAGCCGCTGGGAGGTACAACAGTGACGACATTGAGCAGTACGATCCTGTCTCAAACCAGTGGGCACAAGTGACCACCACCCAGCACAGAATCGCTCCAGGCATGGCAGTTCTAGATGGCAAAGTTTACATCTGCGGAGGAAGAAGCAATGAAGTCTTCATGAGTTCTTGTCGGCGTTTTGATCCAGTGCAAAAGACATGGACTAATATTGCCTCCATGTCTACTACACGTGCATGGTTCAGTTTGTTGGTACATGAGCAGAAGCTGTACGCAATAGGTGGTTATGTAATATGAGGACCAAGTAGGAAATCTGTAGAGATGTATGATCCTGCATCTGACACCTGGAAGATTATGACCAGTTTGAAAAACGGCCGCAATGGATTTGTTGCTGTTAGTTTGGAGGGTCTCTGATCCCGTGTACGCATGTTTTTTAGAGTTTCCCTCATGTTTTCCATGTGCCAAGGAACAATGCAGTAAATAACCATTTATTACCGAATCTAGAGCAATTTATGGTAAATCACTGTTATTTACCAACAATAAATTAAAGCGTCAAAACCCTGAGGCAGTAACTACTAACTACTAATTACCGTGTATATTTTATATATGTCCAATAAGCCACGCGCGGCTTATTTATTTCGGAGCCCTGAGGACATGTGGCTTATTAGAGGGCGCGGCTTATTGGAGGGCGCGGCTTATAAATTTCAACTTGATTTTGGGTATCACAAAATGACAAAACCGTAGGCTTGAGGTATTATTTTCACTAAAACTTCTTGGAAACTCTGAAAGATTTAGTCCTCTTGCAGTTTTATACTTCACTCATGCTGTGGCGGTTGCGGACCACAAAAGTCTTTAGGGGGGCTGACTGTCTTATCTGACTCCAAAAGAAACAAGGGTATTAGTGATGCTCAATAGAAAGAGCAGAGCACTTTTATTTTCTTTCTCTTATAACAATACATGATATACAAGTCTATCTTAGTTCCTCAGTCCCTACACTGGCCGGCGCGCTACTTATATACTACAATAGAATATTCTAGAAGGTTCTAGAACATGACGTCATATCACATCATACACGCCTATATATACAATACATGGAATGTTCTAGAAAGCCCCGCCCACCAGCCAATAGGAGGCGAGGCATAGAAAGTTCTGGAAACAATAAAGGCGCGCCTATATTTTGTACACAGAATGTTCTAGAAACATGCGCCGACAATAAACAAATAGGCCACGCCCACTCAACTGCGCACCGACCAATCACCACCCTACCTAGTTTAAAGTCTTGGCCACTCCACCGTAGGCTTGTAGCTCGTGAGTGTTCACGACACTCCCTGGGCGGCGATGGGGCAATCACTCCATGAGCTGAGGTTCCTTGACTGAAGCTGGGTGGTGCTGATGGAGCCGGGTCTGAGGAGCATTAGTGGCCCTGGGACTATGGCAGGGTTAGGGGGAAGAGGCGGGGCCGAGGCCTGTGGAACGGAGGCTCATCTTCTTCTCTGAACCTCTCATCTAATGATGTGACTGGTTCCATGGCCCTTGGGCTGATTGCCTTGATTCTTCCTTCCTGCCATCTTGGCTTCAGCTTGTCCTGGTTGGGGGCCACAACTCCCATTTTTGGGTGAGGGGACTCCAGTTTTTCTTCCATCTGGTCCATCTTGAGTTCTTTCCAAATGATCCAGATTCGGTTCTGGTCTTCCATCTTCTTGAGACTCTCTTCTTGGATTCCGACTGTCCTGTCAGCTGTCTTCTTGACTTTCTTCTGAGTCAGGGAATCGAAAGTTGACTCAGTAACTGGGTCGCTTTTGACAGGTATTCCCAGTTGGCTGGCTCTATTGGCTGGAGTTTTCTTGGGAGAACCATCGTGTCCAGACTGGATCCATCCAAGTTCTGAGTGGAGCAGGGGCAGTTTCGGCTCTGGTGCCAGCTGAATCTTTTCATCCTTGTCAAGATGACTGTAGTTGTTGCCATCAGCCAGGTCGATCTCCATCTTTCCGTGCTTGGTAACACCAGGCAGGGGAGCTAATTCTTGCAGGAAGGATCCTTGCCCACAGTGAACATCTGTGTCCAACGTGCAGGGCTTCTTCTTTGGTCTGGGAGTATCAGCTCTGCAGACCACTTCAACTTTGAGAGTAGCCATTCCAGGAGCCTCTTGTTGGAGAGAAGGAACTTTTCTCTTCATCTCCACTTGTGGATGTCCATTGACTTCCTTCTTTATTTCTCCCTTCTTTGGCTGCTCATCCAAAATCTTTTTCTTTTTCTTCTTGTCCTCCTGCTTCACTTCTTCTTTGACCAGGTTCAGGGCCTTGTTTTCTTCAGTGGCATCCAGTTGGCCATTAGCTTTTTCTTGCTTGCTCCAACACTCTCTCCATAAGAAGCTGCCTTTTGGATTCTGGATCTCTGGACGTCTCACATCCTTTGATCTTGACTCTTCTTTGCCACTGGGGAGAGAGAACAATATTGATTTCTTTGGATCATAATTGAACATCAGTTCGGGCAGCTGGACCTCTGGCTTTTCTTCTTTCTTAATGATTTCTTGTCTCTCCAGATGGTCATCCAGTATCTGGCGCTTTATTTTCAGCCATCTTTCTTCTGATTCTTGTTGCATCTTCACCAGCCATTTCTTGTTGCTCTCTTCTTGCTGCTGCTGCATCTTGGACAACCGTTGATCTAGCTCTTTCTTCCATTCAGCCTGCTGTTGATCTAACTTTTTCTTCCATTCAGCATGCCGTTCAGCCTCTTCTTGGGCCCGTTTGTCTTGTCTTTCCATCCACTCAGTGTGCCTTTTAGTTTCTTCTTTGGCCTGTCTCTCTTGCTTTTCAGCTTCTTCGTTAGACTGCCGAGTCTCAGCCTGGGACTGCTGGTTCATTTGCAGTATCTGGGCCATCATTCTTTCTTGACTTTCTGTTTGTTCTTTGGCCTGTCGCTCTTGGCTTTCTGCTTGCTGCCTCTGCATTTCCGCCATCTTTTCCACCAGTACAATGGTAGGGTCAGGCGTGGGAGCTGTGGCCTTAGTTGGTTGGGACACCGCAACTGCTTTGACTGGAGTTTCAGGCTCTTTGGACCGGCTGGCAATCTCAATCTCCAGTTTGTTTCTGGCTTGTCCATAGACACCCAAGAACTGTTCATCCTCTTTAAAAGCTGCCTCCATTGCCGGTGAGAGTCCTTCCTCTTCTTTTTCTTCTTTAGCTCTGGCCGCATCTTTGGCTTCCAAAGCCTCAGTCCACTTGTCGAAGGCCTCATCATAGCTTTGATGGAGGGAGTCTATTTGGTCCCCTATCCCCCTTAACTCAGAGACAGGGGCTTTCAAGTCAATGAGCTTACCTGCCAAGTCCAGGGCCTGCTCCATTTCTTTCTTCTTTTCTTTGAAGTGTCCTTTCAGCTCTTCCACAGTTTCATTGGATGGCACCTCTTTCATCTTTGGCCACAGTTTTTCTTTCTTCTTTCTTCTTTCTTCTTTCTTCTTGTTGACCAATGTCCAGAGCAGCACCAGTCCAGAGAGTCTCTTTTCAGTCAGTCCAGCCACAAATCACGTCAATCACGTCCCAGCCGGCGGCAATCACGTCGGGCTCACCAGTTTTGTGGCGGTTGCGGACCACAAAAGTCTTTAGGGGGGGCTGACTGTCTTATCTGACTCCAAAAGAAACAAGGGTATTAGTGATGCTCAATAGAAAGAGCAGAGCACTTTTATTTTCTTTCTCTTATAACAATACAAGATATACAAGTCTATCTTAGTTCCTCAGTCCCTACACTGGCCGGGGCGCTACTTATATACTACAATAGAATATTCTAGAAGGTTCTAGAACATGACGTCATTTCACATCATACACGCCTATATATACAATACATGGAATGTTCTAGAAAGCCCCGCCCACCAGCCAATAGGAGGCGAGGCATAGAAAGTTCTGGAAACAATAAAGGCGCGCCTATATTTTGTACACAGAATGTTCTAGAAACATGCGCCGACAATGAACAAATAGGCCACGCCCACTCAACTGCGCGCCGACCAATCACCACCCTACCTAGTTTAAAGTCTTGGCCACCCCACCGTAGGCTTGTAGCTCGTGAGTGTTCACGACACATGCCTTACAAGGTTGTTTGACAGTAAGTAGCATTAGCTTTGGTTGACTGCTTTGCTTTTTCAGATGACAACCTGGTTTCTGTTAAGCCGAGCGCGGCTTAATGGAGGACGCGGCTAATTTCTTCCAAACCTCCTGTGACACGTGGCTTAGTGGAATAGTTGGTTATTGGGTCGAACCAGGGGGGAGGTCCGACCAGAAGAAATCTCAAAATATGATGGGCGCCATCAAGCTCAGCGCACGTACCGACGGTGTGCCTTAACCGATCCGGGCGTGTTACCCACCGTTGGATAGGCCTTTCCGTTGGCTTTCAAATGAGCTACACAACGCCGTCATGCAACCATGTTTGCGCGCGAAATTAAAATTTTAGTGAGTCGGCTCTATTATTTGATTTTCTACCTAAACGGGAAACGTTGCCATTTTTGTAATTTTTATCGTATGTCAATGCGCCAACCGTCAAACGACGCAGCGTGACGAGATCTACAGTTTCCATGCATCGCCATCGTCCTACGCCTTCCGACGCCAACACTAGATGTCTGAGAGTGAAGCAGTCGAATTTGGCCGTTTTTGCCACTAATTCCTGAGTAGTTTTCAGGCCATAGTTCACTTCGCGGTTGACAGATTTAGCTGGTTCATGCACGAAAACACTCCTAATTGAACGCAGAATGCAAATAACACAACCGGGGCGCTCGGAAATCCAAGCAATCCACTGTAGGACCTCCAGTATCAGCATTACACGACTATCGGGAAAAAGTATGTCAGAAAGAAGATCGATTTTCTCGCTAAGGAAAAACAAATTTGCATATCTGCTGAATACGATTTTTAGAGCACATCAAGAGCTTGAATTCGGTGTATTACATGCCCTTGTAGCACATCGGCAATATGGTGTTCATTTGCGATTTTTCTTTTTTTATGATATGAGAGCTGGATTTTTTACAGTTTTTGATCTGTTTCTTGAGAAAACATGATCGCATCGAGTCCGTTCTGCTATCAAATGAATCACCACGGTCCGCTGCGTCTTTTGATGGATAGCTTATTTGGATTGGTCCACGCATATTATAGTTATAGTATCAATACTACCGTAAGTCCAGTTGGATGCACTTACAATGTACTTGATTTATAAGCCAGATTTGTCATGAATTTCGGATGATTTTGCACGTTTAGGTAGAAAATCAAATAATAGAGCCGAGTCACTAAAACTTGAATTTCGCGCGCAAACATGGTTGCATGACGGCGCTGTTTAGCTCATTTGAAAGCCAACGCAAGGACCTATCGAACGGTGGGTAACACGACCGGATCGGTTAAGGCACACCGTCTGTACGTGCGCTAAGCTTGATGGCGCCCATCATATTTTGAGATTTGTTCCGGTCGGACGCCCCATGGGTCGAACAAAGTGTCCTACCCAGGATTTTGCAAAGGGGGTGTAAAATTTTGAAGTTGCCTGGTTGGGCCGCTGTTTTGAGTTTGCGACCGGTTGAAAAGGCGTTTCCAAGGGTTCTGAAACAGCTTTCTGATGTGTTTACATCATTTTTTGCTTTTCCGATCGCTTGGCTAACTACATTGTATGCCACATGGCGTTGGTCATTGCAAACAGTTAATAGTGATGTTTCGTTGCCAAGCACTGATATAGCGGTGCTGATCTTTCATGTCTTGACGACCAAACAGATCTATGGGTTCACTTAACGCTGCATCCGGTTTTTTGTTATTTTGCAGGCAAATAAAAGCAAATCAGCTCATCCACATTCAACTCGCTTTTGTCCTTAACTCCATAGCCAATGCACTTCTAGTTTTAGATTTTATGTTAAGCCAATGCTAACACCACTGTATGCGGTCAGTATTGCGATTCTCTCAGTGGAAGCACTTGCCCAAGGTACCTAGTAGACATCTTATCCGCTTTACCTGCTGTACTCTACATCGAACTCAATTAAGGGTGTCAAAAGTCTGCAATATCCACAGTTTTAAATGGACAAGTAAAGTTCAACACTGCAGGTGAAGTTGTGCCCAGCGGATCTGTGGCAAAACTGGTCTGTCAGGCGGGTCATGTGATTGTGGATGGGACTAGGAGAAAAGCATTATGTGAGAATGGCCAATGGACCCAACAACTATCTGACTGTGAACCCAGTGGTTGTGATGCCAGCAATCTTAGAGACTTGCCTCACACCTACAGCACAATCAGCCACCCTACTCATACATGTAGTTGGGGAGGTGAACGGGTATTACTACTTGCATTCATTCCAAATGTTAGGTTAGGTTAGCTTAGCTAACTTTATGAAGATAACTTTCTTTGAAATTCTTCAATAATTAAGGAAACAGTAAAAGCCATAATCAAACCTCAAGTATCATGGTAAACTGCTCTACATCACACACATACATGTCAAGGACTCTGACACAGCTGCTCAAGCAGCTGTGTCAGAGTCCTTGACATGTATGTGTGTGATGAGCAGCTCAGTGCATCCTTTTGTAACCCATATCTGTGTTCTACTAACCATATTCGTAATAATAAAAATTGTTCGAAAACTTTATGAAGATAAAGGATGGATGGATGAACAATCAGACCACAGATTTTCTACAAAAATGTGTTTGAGACTGCATTGCATGGCAGCCAAAAGATAGAATCTTCAAAAAGCACACTGCTTTGAATATGACCAAGAGGCAAAACCTGATCGAATCAGAGACTCTTAATAATTATTTAATTTCAAAAATTTATTTACTCGGAAACACTATTAAACGGATGATTTAGGGTGCATATTACATGTATGTTTACCGCATCAGCTAAGATTGAAATGTAACTTTCACTGTGACCTGACTAAATGGAGCTCCAATTACATGTATGAGTGTCAGTGATACCGCATGAAGCAGTAGCAACCATCTCCTGTCCAGCAGGGTATCAGCTGACCGATGGCGAAGATAATTATCTGGACCCTACTAATTCAAAGAATCAGATGACCTGCCATTTTGGTACATGGGTTGGTAGAGCACACAAATACTTGCACAAATGCAAATGTATACTCACTTTTGAGTCTGAACTAAAGAAACTAAAGAATCCCTTTTTCAGTAGTTTCTGTCTGCCAGGTTGAACAGCCCTGCCGAAACAGCGGAACCTGTGAGGATCTTCCAGGTCCATCTTTTATCTGCCATTGTTCTCCCATCCATGCAGGACAGAACTGCACTGTCCCTGGTGAGTTGGCTACACTGCTCAGTCAGTTGTCAACGCTTTTGCGGGAATTCTCATTATAACTGGCCAGGGGGATAGTGCATCTATTGGACTGGAAGGCGAACTCTACTTTCCTGGTGACACAGCATCAAATCGAGTCATTCCTGGGCCGTACCCACACTTTTTCCATTCAGCTGGAGGAATAATAAAGTTGTCCTCAGGAGAATCAGTTCTAGTCATAGGAGGAGGACACGCTACTTCAAGTTCAAGTGATCGGTCCTCGATCTTCCTCAACCTTAGCTCCCTAGAGTGGACTCCAGGCCCAGACATGAATGAAGACCGTTTCGTCATGGCAGCGGCAGTGCTCAACAACACTCAAGCAAGACAACCGATTTAAGGTTCAAACTGTAGCTCCCATAACCACTGACCACCCAGAGATCGTGGACATTAAGCTAAACGAAAGTTTTAATTTGTCTGTATAATGTTTCAATTTGTTGGCATATTTGTTATACAGTATGCACTATGCTATGTTTGCTGCTATGATGTCGGTTTGCTATACTGTATGTAAAGTAACACTTGATATTAAACAGAAACATCTGAGTTTTATAAAATACTACATACCTGTCAGCTGTGGGTACTCCTTGTAAAGTGCCGGTCTGCCGCGTGGTCTCTTTGGCTTTGGTGATGGGTTTTTCGGTCCGTAGAGTACCGGAGATTTCCGCTTATAAGACCACCACAGTTAGAAGACCATGGTCTTATAATAGGTTTTTGTTTCCAGTTATAAGACCATGGTCTTCTAATAGGTGGTCAGAAAACTAGGTTCACTGACACCCATTGTCCAGTTAAAAGACCATGGTCTTGGTTAAATTAACCAATTTTAGCAGGCAATTATCTGTTTTTAAACAAAACAAAAGCTGTCCATCGTGAAAAAAACAAAGGCAGAAGTATATAATATAGGTAAAATATGATTCCGATTTTTGTTTTGAACACAATACAGTGCCTGCTATGCTTCAACACTAAATTTCTTTTTGTAATTTCAAGTAAAGTTCTACAAGTCATGTAAAATGGTCAGGCATGTCTGGAACAACAATCTAGGTGAAAAACAAATTCAACTTTTGGCCAAAAACCCTTGTTTGCAGTGAAATAACATTTTCCAGTTATAAGACCATGGTCTTCAAAAGGGCGCCAAAAAGTGACCCTAAATTTGGGCATTTTCCAGTTATAAGACCAGGTCTTATAAGTGGAAAACTCCGGTAAGAAATCCAGATCGTCCTCAGAGTCACTGCTATCAGAGTACTGGCAAGTATTAGCGAGTTTGAGATCAGAAGCCATACTCGCCAAATGGCAACAGAAATGAGATCGGCTTCACAAAAGGCGATAAGAAGCTCTGATGAAGGTTTGCAAGTGCTTCTTGAGTGTGTCGGCCAGATGGAGCGTCTGGTGCTTTGTTTTGTCGCAACTTTGAAGGTGTCGGGCGGTAGCCATTTGCTGCCGCCGCCGTTTATAATTCCAAAGCGCTGGAGAGCTGGGGTGGCCGAGGCGAGGCGAGGCGCGAGGCTCATTTAGTTTAGTTTAAAGGGTGAGCGAAGAGGGGAGGCCAAAGGGTGAGGCTCAGTTGTAAAGCGCGAGTGACCTGGGTGAGGCTTAAGCGCGAATCTCTATTTGTAAGGGTGAGACTCTAATGGCGAGCCGCGCGGTGAATTAAACGACGGTCCCTAATATTGCATCCATGTCTACCACGCGTGCATGGTTCAGTTTGTTGGTACATGAGCAGAAGTTGTACGCAATGGGTGGTTGGGTAGCAGGAATAGCAAATAGGAAATCTGTAGAGATGTATGATCCTACAGCTGACACCTGGAAGGTTATAACCAGCTTGAAAAACGGCCGTCGTGGATATGTTGCTGTTAGTTTGCAGGGTGTCTGACCCCGTGTACACATGTTTCTTAGAGTTTTCCTCATGTTTTCCATGTGCCAAGCAACATTACAGTAAATAACCATTTATTACCGAATCCACAGCAATTTATGTTAAATCACTGTTATTACCAACAATAAATTAAAGCGTCAAAACCCTGTGGCAGTAACTACATGCTTCACCAAAACTCCTACAGAAACTCTGAGAGATTAAGTGGTCTTACCGTTTTATACTTCATTCTTGCCTGACAAGGTTGTTTGACAGTAGGATTAGCTCTGGTTGACTGCTTTGCTTTTTCGTATGACAATCTGGTTTCTAGTGTTAACGCCCAGGCGTTTTCTACACGTCAGCAATAAAAAATTCTACCCCAATCAACAGGTATACCAGCCCAGACATGGGCAAAGGGGGGGGCTGTGGGGGGTTCCCCCCCCCCCTCAGGCTCTGACCTACCCCCCCTCAGCCGGCCGCTACCCCCCCCCCCTCAGGAATTTTTTGGAAGAATTTTGTATAGAAAATTCTGATAAAAATATGCCTGGATTAGGTGTAAATGACTTCAGAATAGCTTATTTTAACGTATTTCAATGAAAAATCAGCCAAAAAACCTTGATTTTAGCCAAAAATCGGACTTTTTGGCTTACCACCCCCTCAGCCCCCCCTCAGGCGCTCCTACCCCCCTCAGCCCCCCTCAGGAATTGGAAATTCTACCCCCCCCTCAGCCGAAATGCTAGCCCATGTCTGTACCAGCCCTTGTTGGTATGTCTTTTTAGAGGATGTGTGATTAGTCTCTGCTAATTCTACCGATTCAAAGGATTCGTTTTACAAGCACGACCAGTTTGTTTGGAAAACGGAGCCTCGGGAGAGAAAAGAGTAGGCCTATTTCTGGGTGCGCATAGAGACTGGAAGTACCAATGCAAAGCCGACAAAACCAGCATTACCCATACTTGGAATGACTTCAAAACCCATGTTGTGGTTGATTGGGTGATCTCTGACGATGCCACTGGACTGATTCAATTTGTGTAAGTGGTTTTTCGGTTAAATTGAGTTAGTTTTTGAAAATGTAGAACAGAAAATCTAGTTTTTAGGCTGTAAAATGTTTTTCTTGTAAATCATTATCGAACATAGGTCAATGGGACAGGTTTTTCGGGTGAGGTTCCTGGTTTTTGTAGTCTGTTAAATTTATGGCCAAAAACTGTGGTTGTTTTTTTACCAGTGGAAAGTTTTACAGCAAATGGTTTTGTAACTTTCATTCGCGTAGTCTAACAGTCAAAATTATGTCCTAGATTTGAAGTACTGTTGGCAAGTCCGACTGAACCTGGACTTATTAATAGGTTTTTAACCTGAAATTTGTGGACTTGAACCTGAACCTGAACCTATTATAATTCAGCTGGACTTGAACCTGTCCCGTTTTGTTGGACTTACTCAATAGGTTGAATTTTTGAGTGAAACTTTTATTGTGTCGCACAAAAATTTAATGGCTTCATAATTTTCCACCTATTTTCAAATTGAATATGTCTCTGAAATTGAAAGTACTCCGCTGTAAAATCTGATCTGGGTCATTTACTGCTAGTAGACAGGTTTATATAGCTCAGAAAACTGCAATCAGTGCAAAATTTCAACACTTTTTGAATATATCAGTGTACTTGAACCTGAACCTATTGTCCAGGTTTTTTAGAAGATGGACTTGAACCTGAAATTTCGTTGTTGGACATGACTTGAACCTGAATCTATTTTTTAACCACGGACTTTCCAACAATAATTTGAAGGTTTTCGGTTAAAAACCTATGGCTATCTATGCTTATATTGTTTGTACACATACGTACTGCTTTTTATTTGCGGTACAAAATTAAACCGCCAGAAGGCCAATTTTTTCTTAGAATTTTTTCATTCAGTAGAAATCGTTTCAGGTCAACCGTTGTCAAGGAGTACAGTTCGTTCTGGGTTCAAAAGGTCAAATCACGTATTCTGAAGCCCTGCGGCAAGTCTGACCTCGAATGCGAAGCCGACGTGAGGCTAGTGCAAGCTTCTTCATCCCGAGCCAATGTTGTTCCAGCTCCCACTGCCCCGGCAATTGTTCAAAGTTAGCACTTAATTCAATTATTTACTTTCAAAATCTTTATTTATAAACTACTTTAGAGCGTTGTTCCCAGCCTCTCGATAGGGGAAGGTTTTGCCCGCACATCGGATACCAAAATCGCTACTACTACGACGGACTTACATGTCAACAGTTCTGGTATGGAGGCTGCGAAGGAAACGAGAACAGATTCCACAGCAGAGAAACATGCAAAGCCGCGTGTGCGCAGTTGAAACCTCTTCAGAAACCTCAGAATAATGCTAAAGGTAGGTAATGTTTCATGTTATCGTTATACTGTCAGTGCGAAATTTTTGATGTTCTGACCTAGTTTGGGTTTTTATCTGTTTGTAATAGTGTTGTTTTAAGGTATGTAATTGCGTGTTTGTTTGTAGATATATGTGAGCTAGAACCAGCAGTGGAAGGGACATGGTGTAGGCCGCCTGGTGGTAGCGATAGGTGGTCGTGGTCAGAAAAGCAGCAGAAGTGCATTGCATTCCATTACCTTGGCTGCAACGGAAACCACAATCGTTTTGACAGCGAAAATGAGTGCCTGGATGCTTGCCAAAGTATGAATTTTGACTACAATCATAAAACAACTCTGGTCTAAAGTGACAAATGATGAAATGAAGAGAACGAACGAATGAACGAATGAACGAACGAATGAACGAACGAACAAACGAACGAACGAACAAACGAACGAACGAACGAACGAACGAACGAACGAACGAACGAACGAACGAACGAACGAACAAACGAACGAACAAACGAATGAACGAACGAACGAACGAACGAACGAAGAACGAACGAACGAACGAACGAACGAACAAACGAACAAACAAACGAACGAACGAACGAACCGAACAAACTGAATGAATGAATGAATGAATGAACCAAATGAACGAACAAACAAACAAACAAACAAACGAATGAACGAATGAATGAATGAACGAACAAAACTAGAAACAATCAAATGACTGAATGAATGAAGAAGTATGAATTGTTTCAGAGAAGAGTTGTCTTAGACTGCTGGATGAGAATCAGTACTGTGAGAGTTGGGTGAGACACGATCGGAATCTGTGTCGACCCAGATCCGGCGGCAGCTCTACAGTAAAGCGACAGTGTGCTCGAAGTTGCTGCAGATTTTCGTGATATCTGTTATCTACTGTTGATCGGGTATACCCATACCCATACCCGAAACTGGGTATTTTTGAGGAAAACTACCTGAAATTGGGTATACCCATACCCGGGTACTTTTTGAAATACCCATACCCGGGTATACCCGATTTTTCGAAAAATACCGGGTATTTGAATGGGTATTTTTAGAAAAAATTGCGCAAGCACAAACGTTAATTTCGGTAAAAGACTGTGCAAAAATTCTCTCAAGTGTTAAATAGAAACACCGTTTTCACCATGAATCATACAGTCTCTTTACTGTTTCCAAACGGTTAGTTATCTTCCTACATTTGTTTCAAGAATTGTATAATTTTTAATTTTATGCATAAAACATCATGAAAACTTCTTACTAAAAAACGTTTGCGAGCTCAGAAAAGAACCTCAATCTCTCGCTGCAAAATTCACAGTAAACACTGTATACATGACATGCATAAAACATGGTATTTGACTGAAGCTGAATTTTTGCAAATGTACGTACAGTACATAAAAAGTCTTTTGCGTGCATGCAGTAAGTTTCGAAGTTTCTTGCCTGTCGTTTACTTCTAACAGAAATCGGGCTTCTATTTTTGTACTCCGTTTGAGGAAAACTACTGTTGTATAAGGCTAATAAATTTAGTTGGAAGGATACAACGTTACTATGCATTTGGTCTTGATGCCGATGGAACTAGAGTGTTGGCAAAAAAGACCGCCTTGACCATTTTTCGAGTTTTCCGAATAACTTCAAATGGCCGCCATTCAGTTAAATTTTCAACCGAATGAAAAGATTTTTGGCACGATTATTATTATTTGTCAAGAGTTTGTTTTGGCCAAGTCCTAGCCGGCTAACCTTCTGTAGCCTGGAGTTATGCCCTTCCGAAATGAACTGACCCGAATTTTCAGACGTCAGTTTTCAACATAAATATCTCACAAACCCTTCACCGGACTTTTCCCAAACCTTTTGCAGGTTAACCAATCTTTATATGGGGTTAAGAACTTGCAGAGCTCAGCTTTCTAACACAATCCGCTAAAATCCGGCAGGTGTTTAGTTTCAGTCAAGGTGAAAAATTAGTATTCTGAAAAATGAAAAATGGTGTTATCCCTTGCACAGAAAGCGGGTTACGGTCGTGGATTACAATCGCCTCCTCAACCAAGGCAACACAGTGAACGCCTAAATTAGGCCATACAACCGTGCTTTATGTTTAGGAGGCACCACCCTCATTTTTGACAATGCTAATTTTTTGCTTAATTAATCTGATGAAGAGTTCTTCAGACATTTACGTTCAAAACTGACGTCTGAAAATTCGGTTCCGTTAATTTCGGAAGGGCATAACTCGAGGCTATAGAAGGCTACCAGGCAAAGACTTGGCCAAAACAAACTCTTAACAAATCATAATAATCATGCCAAAAATCTTCTCATTCGGCGAAAAATTGACAAAATGGCCGCCATTTGAAATTATTCAGAAACTAGAAAAAAAGGCCGTGGTTTTTTATGGCCAACACCCCTGGCCCTGGCCAACACTGTATTTACAGCAAGCTGAAACTTTTTATACAACTATCGCCGGTTACCCGGAACCAGGAATTAATATTAGAAATTATCCTCAGAAATCTGATTCGTTTTTGTCAATGTTAATCTACCAAAGTACTTGATATTCACAACTGTTCTTGTGACTGTAAAGTAAAACTGTACCGGTTACTACAACATCAGCTACACTGAGCACATAATAGTTGTCCAAAAAAGCGGTTAAAAATCTATTTTTGCAAAACCAATTGAAATCTGGAATTTTTAGGGAATTTGGCGAGTTTAATGAAAAATACCCGATTTATACCCGATACCCGGGTATTTTTAAAATACCTACCCATACCCATACCCGGGTATGGGTATTTTAAAAAATACCTACCCATACCCATACCCAATTCAGATTCGAATACCCATAGCAACAGTACTGTTATCTTCTGCACTCTAGTGGTTTTCACTTTCAGTTCCACAAATTGTCTTTCTCATCCTGCTGATTCAGGCTTTATCATGAGCAATTTCGTAGTGTTGGTAGAAAAACTACTAAACAATGTTTAATTTGTTGCATAAAACTGTACATAGAATATCGAATCTATTGGGTGAGGTTTAATTAATGTTCTTTAGACTGGCCAACACAAAATTAAACAGATGAATTGAACCTAGACAAGTCGTTTGGAATGGAGATAAGATACAGTACATGAAACTTGTATTAGGAGCATACAGGTCGCAGATCGAGATCTTGCTGTGGTGGGAATAATTTTGAAACATTACATCCACTGTAGACAAACGTGTGTATCTTGCCAGCCTAGAGTTTACGCATCTTGTCTTGACTGTGTGTGATTTGTCTGATTATACCTATGTACGAAAATATCTTAACGCCTGAAAGATTGGTTACTGAGTGAGCCCTCACCACAACATTTCTTTTCTATTATTTTCGCTTGCAATTGCAGAAGTTGAGGTTTTCAGACTTCTCTGGTTGCAAAATTTTGAACTCTCACGTGTTTCTATATTAGAAGATAGATCACCACCAATAACTATCTCTACAATTTGACTGCTGTAAAGTTTTAGAGTTTGACTTTTCACAGAATCAGCAAGTAGAAGAGAAGAAGATGTGGCGGCGTCAGCTGCTGTCTCTGTTTGCATGGTTGATTCCTTCTGTGGCTTCCATTCCATTCTATCCTTCCGACCAACTGTAAGAACTGTACAAATGATCCACTTTCTGCACATATTTCCTCTTTTGCGCCACTAAATCTGTACCCAGCGTACAACCCTGAGCCCTCTCAGATTTTGTGTACCTCATCCAATCACACTTTGTCTGTTCTCTGTTTGTTTTAAGTTTCAACTATCCACTCTATATGGCAAGTAAGCAATCCATTTGATTTATATTCAGGCAAACAAAATTCTCATTTTAGAGTTTTCTCGTCAGCAATCGCTTCCTCAGCTGTCTTGTCACTCCTACTTGTGAGCTTTTTACAGATTCGCCATTGTCGGCGAAATACCATTTGTTCCCATTAAAGTGGACAACTGGGCCAGGGACTACAGTCGAGGTCGTAGTGGACCGATGGTTCCATATAAATCGGTGGCCGATGAGATGAGAAAGTGGGAGCGACTGGGCGCCTCCTGGGGTTGATTTCAGCTCTTGACCAAGTTTTATACTTGTCTTCATGTGCATCTTACCGGTACGAAAATTCAACATTGACAAGTTTTATAGTACAGTGTTGGCCATGAAAAACCGCCTGGCTTTTTATCGATTTTTCCGAATACCGAATTTGCTCTAGTAAACCGATTCGCTCCGATAAACGGATAATGCATAATACATATTTTGAAAAGTTAATGTACTTGTAAAGATGTATGTATTCAAGGAACGGTGCATACTATGTATTTTCGCATAAACATACAGATATACAGTATGTATCCCACAGTAGCACAGGTCCACAAACCATATCAGGATTTAAATTATGACTTACTTACAGTAGAACAGACTTTTTAGTTAGAGAAGAGTCAAGATGCTCAAGAAAGTTACCTTGGTTTCATCAATGAAAATTTTAAAAAGAAGAGAACGATTCTGTGATGTTTTTTTAACGGCTGACTACTGTTTATTTCAGAGTAAAAGATTTATTGATGGAATCACAGCCAGTTTCAGGCTGATGCCTGCTGACTAAAACATAATATATCGCTGAAAATCTCAATTTGCTCTGTTTCGAAAAGCAGTCAAAAGTAGTCAAACCGGTCGTCATAATAGTCAAATGGTTTGACTACAATATAGTCAAATTTGACTACACACTCTAGTATTGTACTCAAATCAGTGGTAGTCATAGTCATAGTCAAACGAAGATTTTGGTATTGTAACAACACAACCTATTTTAATGAAAAATAACCCAAAAAACCTTGATTTTAGGCAGCGTATGTTTTCGCTTACCATCCTCATTTCTACCCCCCCCCCCAGCCCCCCTCAGCAATTTAAAATTCTATCCCAAGCAGTAGATATACTAGCCCATGTCTGGTTTTGGAGGATGTGTGATTAGTCTCTGCAAGTTGGCAGGCACCATCCTATCAATGAATCTTTTAGCAGTTCTGACCGTGTTTTCTGTGATCCGCTAAAGAGTTACACTGTAAGTCGAGTTCGATTTAACAGCGATGTTTCGTTGCCAAGCGCTGAGGATATAGCGGTGCTTATCTTTCATGTCTTGACGACCAAACAGATCTATGCGTTCAATTAACGCTGCATCCGGTTTCGGTTTTTTGTTGTTTTGCAGGCAAGTAAAGCAAATCAGCTCACCCGCATTCAATTCGCTTTTGTCCTTAACTCCCTAGCCAATGCACTTCTAGTTTTAGATTTTATGTTATGCCAATGCTAAACCCACTATATGTGGTCAGTATTGCGGTTCTCTCAGTGAAAGCACTTGCTCAAGGTACCTAGTAGACATCTTATCCGCTTTTACCTGCTCCTACTGTACTCTACATCAAACTCAATTAAGGGTGTCAAAAGTCTGCAATATCCACAGTTTTAAATGGACAAGTAAAGTTCAACAGTGCAGGTGAAGTTGTGCCCAGCGGATCTGTGGCAAAACTGGTCTGTCAGGCTGGTCATGTGATTGTGGATGGGACTAGGAGAAAAGCATTATGTGAGAATGGCCAATGGACCCAACAACTATCTGACTGTCAACCCAGTGGTTGTGATGCCAGCAATCTTAGAGACTTGCCTCACACCTACAGTACAATCAGCCACGCTACTCATACATGTAGTTGGGGAGGTGAAAGGGTATTACTACTTGCATTCATTCCACATGTTAGTTTAGGTTAGCTTAGCTAAGTTTATGAAGATAAAGGATGGGTGGATGAACGATGAGACCACAGATTTTTCTATAAATAATGTGTTTGAGACTGCATTGCATGGCAGCCAAAAGATAGAAACTTCAAAAAGCACACTGCTTTGAATATGAGCAAGGGGCAAAACCTGATCGAATCAAAGACTGACTCTTACTAATTATTTAATTTCAAAAATTAATTTACTCGGAAACACTATTAAACGGATGATTTAAGGTGCTTATTTTGTTTACCGCATGAGTTAAGATTTAAATGTAACTTTCATCATTCCAATTACATGTATGAGTGTCAGTGATACCGCATGAAGCAGTAGCAACCATCTACTGTCCAGCAGGGTATCAGCTGACTGATGGTGAAGATAATTATCTGGACCCTACTAATCCAAAGCATCAGATGACCTGCCATTTTGGTACATGGGTCGGTAGAGCACACAAATACTTGCACAAATGGAAATGTATACTCACTCTGGATTTAGTCTGAACTAAAGAATCCCTTTTTCAGTAATTTCTGTCTGCCAGGCTGAACAGCCCTGCAGAAACAGCGGAACCTGTGAGAATCTTCCAGGTCCATCTTTTATCTGCCACTGTTCTAACACCCACACAGGAGAGAACTGCACCATCCCTGGTGAGTTGGTTACACTGCTCAGTCAGTTGTCAACGATTTTGCAGGAATTCTCATTATAACTGGCTATGGAGATAGTAGATCTATTGAACAGGAAGGCGAACTGTACTTTCCTGGTGACACAGCATCAAATCGAGCCATTCCTGGGCCGTACCCACACTTATACCATGGAGCTGGAGGAATAATACAGTTGTCATCAGGAGAATCAGTTCTAGTCATAGGAGGAGGGCACACTCTATTTAGTTCAAGTGATCGGTCATCGATCTTCCTCAACCTCAGCTCCCTACACTGGACTCCTGGCCCAGACATGAACGAAGACCGTTATGTAACGGCAGGGGCAGTGCTCAACAACACTCTTGTTATCTGTGGCGGCAGTACGTTGGCCTCCTGCAACAAAGGGCATCAAATCAGTAGTTGTGAGTACTTTGATGACCAAACCAACTCATGGAAGCAGGACTTTCCATCTCTGCTGAAAGCACGTCAATCCCATGCAATGACCGAGTTCAATGGTAGTTTGTATGCAGGCGCAGGGAGGTACAACAGTGACGACATTGAGCAATACAATCCTGTCTCAAACCAGTGGGCACCAGTGTTGTTCCCAGTAAATTTACTGAGTAAAAGTTACTCGGTACTTAGTTATTTTGAATTACAGTAAGTACTTTTACTTACCGGTAAACATTTTTCTTAATTTTACTTACTGAATACCGAGTTTCAATTTTGAATTACTGGATTTAGAAAAAAATTCGGTAAACTCAGTACTCGGTAATTTACTGAGTTGTTTACTGAGTAAAAAGTTCTGCAATAGGTAGCTCGTCGCATCTGAGCAGAAAATAATACAATTTTTCTTTCATTTATCTATCTGCTCGCAACAAAAAAAACACAATTTTTGCAATTTTTTTGCGATTTTCACGGCTTGTATAACCCCAACTTTGTTTGTGGGGTATAATTGCTATAATCAGATGCGAAGACTCGGAATTTATGATTTAGGATTTAGTGATTATATCTATTACTATTAGCTATATTTTGACATTTTTGCATCGGTCTGAACTGTAACGAAATAATGAAAATTAGGACAAATTTTCACTTAACAATTTTTCCAGGCTTTTCATCTAAAGCTAGCTACCAGAGCCTCTGGTCACTATGTATTGTGTGCATATTTTAAGGCCTTCCAACCATGGTAATTTAATTAGTACCATAAATAATGTGAAATGGCGAAAAACACGTTTAAAAATTTTAGTAGCTGAAAGCTATATCAGGAAAGATTTTCAGATAAATTGCAACATATTTCTGAATGTTGAAGGCTTTACCGAGTTTACTGAATTGTTTACCGAGTACTTACCGGGTTTTCTTTGAAAAACCCAGTACTTACTCGTACTTACCGAATTTAAAAAAGTCTGGATTTACTTACTGAATACTTACCGAGTTTTAAAAATTTGAGCTAGGCACAACACTGGTGGGCACAAGTGACCACCACCACCCAGCAAAGAATCGCCCCAGGCATGGCAGTTCTAGATGGCAAAGTGTACATCTGCGGAGGAAACAGCAATGGAGTCTTCATGAGTTCTTGTCGGCGTTTTGATCCAGTGCAAAAGACATGGACTAATATTGCCTCCATGTCTACTACACGTGCATGGTTCAGTTTATTGGTGCATGAGCAGAAGTTGTATGCAATTGGTGGTTGGGTAGCAGGAATAGGTAATAGGAAATCTGTAGAGATGTATGATCCTGCAGCTGACACCTGGAAGATTATAACCAGCTTGAAAAACGGCCGTCGTGGATATGTTGCTGTTAGTTTGGAGGGTGTCTGATTCCGTGCACTCATGTTTGTTAGAATTTTCCCCATGTCTTCTATGTGCCAAGTAACATTACAGTAAATAACCATTTATTACCGAACCCAGAGCAATTTACGGTAAATCACTGTTATTTACCAACAATAAATTAAAGCATCAAACCCTGTGGCAGTAACTACACACTTATACATTGCCTTTATTTATACAGGGTCCGCCAAAAAAAAACAACCCAGCAGATTGGCTCTCAAAATCAAAACAGTGATTTTGGCAGTGAACAAGAGGGATTTTTTTTTATTCTGCACATCGTAATAAAACGGATTCCTGCTACCGCTAAGAACTATTAGAAGCTTTACTGGTGACACAGAAACTCGGTTTACTTCAACACTAAATTATCATTAGCCCCAGCAGTAGGAATCTGCTTTATTATGAAATGCAATGGAATTGCATCGCTCTTGTTCTTTGCCAAAATCTGTTTCAACTTAGAAGGCAAATATCTCAGGAACTAAACTGTGAATCTCAATGAATATTGCACCAATCTTTGAAGAATTTATCAACCTATCATTCAAAAAAGGATTCATTCAATTCAAATCGGTTGAGATTTGCAGTTGCTACAGCAAAAAATCTGCCGGGTTGTTCTTTATCACTCTTGTTCATTGCCAAAATCTCTGTTTTGACTTTGAGGACAAATATCTCACGAACTAAGCAGGCTATCACAATAAATAATTTAAACAATTAGAAAATTTGCTTTTTCCTTTTATTTGTTCCAATAAAAGTGGAGAATTGGCCATAAAAATACCGCCTGGCATATTTCGATTTTTTCGAATACCGTATTTGCTCTAATATAAACCGATAATACATAATACATATTTTGAAAAGTTAATGTACTTCGTCGTTGTCGTTGTCGTTAATGTAAAGTCGAATTCAATTTAATAGCGATGTTTCGTTGCCAAGCGCTGAGCATATAGCGGTGCTTATCTTTCATGTCTAACGACCAAACGACTATGCGTTCACTTAACGCTGCATCAGGTTTTTTGTTATTTTGCAGGCAAGTAAAAGCAAATCAGCTCATCCGCATTCGACTCGCCTTTGTCCTTAACTCCATAGCCAATGCACATCTAGTTTTAGATTGTATGCTATCCCAATGCTAACCCCACTGTATGTGGTCAGTATTGCCATTCTCTCAGTGGAAGCACTTGCTCAAGGTACCTAGTAGGCATCTTAACCACTTTTACCTGCTCCTACTGTACTCTACACCGAACTCAATTAAGGGTGTCAAAAGTCTGCAATATCCACAGTTTTAAATGGACAAGTAAAGTTCAACAGTGTGGGTGAAGTTGTGCCCACCGGATCTGTTGCAAAACTGGTCTGTCAGGCGGGTCATGTGATTGTGGATGGGACTAGGAGAAAAGCATTATGTGAGAATGGCCAATGGACCCAACAACTATCTGACTGTCAACCCAGTGGTTGTGATGCCAGCAATCTTAAAGACTTGCCTCACACCTACAGCACAATCAGCCACCCTACTCATACATGTAGTTGGGGAGGTGAAAGGGTATTACTACTTGCATTCATTCCACATGTTAGTTTAGGTTAGCTTAGCTAAGTTTATGAAGTTAAAGGATGCATGAACGATCAGACCACAGATTTTTCTATAAAAAATGTGTTTGAGACTGTATTGCATGCAGCCAAAAGGTAGAAAGTTCAAAAAGCACACTGCTTGGAATATGACCAAGAGGCAAAAACTGATCGAATCAGAGACTCTAAATAATTATTTAATTTCAAAATAAATTTACTCAGAAGGTGCATATTTTGTTTACCGCATGAGTTAAGATTCAAATGTAACTTTCACTGTGAGCTCACCTAACAGACCTGCAATTACATGCATGAGTGTCAGTGATACCGCATGAAGCAGTAGCAACCATCACCTGTCCAGCAGGGTATCAGTTGACCAATGGTGAAGATAATTATCTGGACCCTACTAATCCAAAGAATCAGATGACCTGCCATTTTGGTACATGGGTCGGTAGAGCACACAAATACTTGCACAAATGCAAATGTATACTCACTCTGGATTTTGAGTCTGAACTAAAGAAACTAAAGAATCCCTTTTTCAGTAGTTTCTGTCTGCCAGGCTGAACAGCCCTGCAGAAACAGCGGAACCTGTGAGGATCTTCCAGGTCCATCTTACATCTGCCATTGTTCTAACAACCACGCAGGAGAGAACTGCACCGTCCCTGGTGAGTTGGTAACACCACTCAGTCAGTTGTCAACGCTTTTGCAGGAATTCTCATTATAACTGGCCAGGGGGACAGTGCATCTATTGGACTGGAAGGCGAACTCTACTTTCCTGGTGACACAGCATCAAATAGAGTCATTCCTGGGCCATACCCACACTTATTCCATGGAGCTGGAGGAATAATAAAGTTGTCCTCAGGAGAATCAGTTCTAGTCGTAGGAGGAGGACACACTAGCTCAAGTGATCGATCATCAATCTTCTTCAACCTCAGCTCCTTAGAGTGGACTCCTGGCCCAGACATGAATGAAGACCGTTTCGTAACGGCGGGGGCAGTGCTCAACAACACTCTTGTTATCTGTGGCGGCAGTAACTTGGGCTCCTACTTGAAAGGACATCAAATCAGTAGTTGTGAGTACTTTGATGAGCAAACCAACTCATGGAAGCAGGATTTTCCATCTCTGCTGAAAGGACGTCAATCACATGCAATGACCGAGTTGAATGGTAGTTTGTACGCAGGCGCTGGGAGGTACAGCAGTGACGACATTGAGCAATACAATCCTGTCTCAAACCAGTGGGCACAAGTGACCACCACCCAGCAAAGAGCCGCCCCAGGCATGGCAGTTCTAGATGGCAAACTTTACATCTGCGGAGGACACAGCAATGGAGTGTTCATGAGTTCTTGTCGGCGTTTTGATCCAGTGCAAAAGACATGGACTAGTGTTGCCTCCATGTCTACTACGCGTGCATGGTTCCGTTTGTTGGTACATGAGCAGAAGTTGTACGCAATGGGTGGTTGGGTAGCGTTTAAACGCGTTTTTGAAGGCAAATTTTGCTAAATTTTCTTGCCCTGGTTGGGCCCCTGCCTTTCAAGATTTTAGACCCCCTTTCCAAAATCCTGGATACGCCACTGGGCCGGACGGTTCTTTTGGCGAACAGTGTATAATTGAAATTTCAATTAAATTACAGTTAAATTATGGGCTAACTTTTCAATTTCAATTAAATTAAATTAATTGAATTGAAATTAAAAACAGGCCAACTATGTGAATTTCAATTACAATTAAATTAATTTTTACATCATAAAACCTCTAAAATCGGAGCTAAAAGCATGAGCTTCAGTATACAAACACAATATTATCAGTTTTCATAAAAAAATCAGTCCAAAACATCAAATAACAGACAGCAGCACTCAGCCAGAGAGCAGTTTGCCATTTTCAAATAGACGCCCATGTGCAGTGCTTTCAAAATAGCCTCCTCTGGGCGTTTATTTAGGTTAGAACTGAAGTTTTGAATAGTTGCAAAACTGAATAAATACGGAGAAGCCCGGTAGTTTACGATATCCAGTGTGTCACAGCGGCCCCAGCATCCGTGAGAGCGGTTGTTTGTGGAATCGAAAACAGTCTGACTGGACCTATACGACATGAGGACCAGCTTGCTTGGGCTCCTACGACAAAGGACATCAAATCAGTAGTTGTGAGTACTTTGATGAGCACACCAACTCATGGAAGCAGGACTTTCCATCTCTGCTGAAAGCACGTCAATCACATGCAATGACCGAGTTGAATGGTAGTTTGCACGCAGGCGCAGGGAGGTACAGCAGTGACGACATTGAGCAATACAATCCTGTCTCAAACCAGTGGGCACAAGTGACCACCACCCAGCAAAGAGCCGCCCCAGGCATGGCAGTTCTAGATGGCAAACTTTACATCTGTGGAGGACACAGCAATGGAGTGTTCACGAGTTCTTGTCGGCGTTTTGATCCAGTGCAAAAGACATGGACTAGTGTTGCCTCCATGTCTACTACGCGTGCATGGTTCCGTTTGTTGGTACATGAGCAGAAGTTGTACGCAATGGGTGGTTGGGTAGCAGGAATGGCAAACAGGAAATCTGTAGAGATGTATGATCCTGCAGCTGACACCTGGAAGGTTATAACCAGCTTGAAAAACGGCCGTCGTGGATATGTTGCTGTTAGTTTGGAGGGTCTCTGATTCCGTGCACACATGTTTCTTAGAGTTTTACACATGTTTTCCATGTGCCAAGCGACATTACAGTAAATAACCATTTATTACCGAGCCCAGAGCCCAGAGCAATCTACGGTAAATCACTCTTATTTACCTACAATAAATTAAAGCATCAAACCCTGTGGCAGTAACTACACACCAGGGGGGGGGGTCCGACCGGAACAATTCTTAAAATATGATGGGCGCCATCAAGCTCAGCGCATGTACCGACGGTGTGCCTTAACCGATCCGGTCGTGTTGCCCACCGTTCGATAGGTCTTTGCGTTGGCTTTCAAATGAGCTAA
>JASANB010000760.1:0-27793 GCA_030248155.1 Sabatieria punctata | reverse complement strand
CTTTCAATAGATATTGCCCTTGGCACTATGTTTGTGCGAAATTTGGTAGAATTCCGTTCGCACAATCGCATGCCACTGCTGCGGATCAAACTATAAACACTTTTCGTGGAACCCTCTGTAGGTACAATACCCTAACTATTAACTTATTACTTTCGCGCGTTTTTTCAAAAATGGTCAGAAGGGTTTTGTTGGTGTCTCCGTAACGTCTAATTAACGTAGCTAATTTGGGGTTGAGGTGGTGCTTCAATCAATGCGCCTTAGTCCAGCTATACCAACAGCCGGCGGTGGCCTGTCTGCCTGTGCTATCGGTTGGCGGGCGTGATGAGTGTGAGTGTGTTGGGGGAATTTGATTTGCTCCTGTTCAATAATGGTTTTTATCTGCCTTCTGTCTTAGTTAAAATCTGGTTTTGTTCAGTCAGCGTTGCCGCGCGTCTAAAGGCTAAGCGTGTTCTTTTATGGTAATCCTTTGCGTCCCCGCCCGGCCTACCTAACCTAACTTGGTATCACCGGAGCAGGAGGGAGGAGGGAGGGAACCTAAAAAAATGTCTCTAGTGGCTCGGCGATTTAGTCACTAATCAATCAAGAGTGGAGGCCGACCTATACTCCTTCTTCTATAGCAACCGGCGGGCGGCGCGTGTTAGGTTTTGTTTAATTCATGGCGCTTTTGCATAAGCCCGCCCCAACAAAACCACGGTTATGTATGAATTTCAGACCGCTCAACAGCCGCCACCCTCCGCCGCCACTCCGTTGCGTCAGGCGAATCGGGCCCATCCGCCCTCGGTCGGCGCCTACCGTACCTCTTCTGATCAGCTGCTCTCCTCCGACCTGGTACAGAGGAGCCGGCTGCGGCGACCGGTGCGCCTTTCCCGGTATCTCGCCCGATATGCTGCGCCCTCAAAAGTCAGTGCTACTGTAGTTTCTCTGATCAAGAACAAAATGTGTTCGCTACTTGTGTTCTTTAATGCACTCATGGGCGGCGGTTACCTGAACCCCACCGGCCCATCTGAAGCAGACTTTTATTGCAATCGAACCACCTACCAAAAATGGCCTTAGGATTATCAAACGAAGTAAATGGTTAATTTGTTGTTTTAATTAAGTTGCGATTTTAATTAATCAAGTTTTACTTTCGCGAACTTATTGCTGCTTCAGTGGTTTTTCAGCAACTACTGTACGTACATTGTACGTAGGTCGCATACATAACAGGATCGGGCCGAGGAGGGATATGGGGTTTGGCAGGTGGGAGGTTCAATGGGTTTCTCCCAGGGAGGAATCCAAAATTTTAAAAATCTCCAAAAGCCTGGAAATGCGTGTTTAGCACGTACTTTTGATTATGGCTGAAAGTCACTGTTTTTAAGCAGCCAAATTACGTTTAACAGCCAGCAGGTAGCATGACAAAATAGGCTTCTGAAACACCTGTGCCAGTGTCTTGATTGACAACAGCGAAAACGCTAAATTACGTTACCAAAAAGGTAACTAGAGACGACTTTTGTAAAAAACTAAAAATTGTGTGTCAGTAGTTAGCTTTCCAGCGGCTATTGGTACTTGGATTTTCGGGTCGGGGTCTCCGATCCGAATTGTCTGCCTTGGGAGTAGAACTGGACGTCTTATCATTCTAGGTAGTAGCAAACCTCGTGACCCCCCAGTACATGCATTGTATACGCTAGGTACAGTATGTTCTGTTTGACGATTCAAAAAGGCTCCGCAAAGTACAATCGGTCCGACCATCCTAATGTATGTATGTATGTACAGTATGTATGCAAATAGGGGTATGTTTGGCTGTGAAACAAGGTGTTACAACTGATCAACTATTATACATAGTTGGAGTTAGAAATCCACTGAGAATCGGGCGTCTGTGGCAGTGCCACCTAGAAACCGACTAATTACAGCCATTTATTTATTTTCAGCCGAATATCTGCTGCCAATCAGATGCTGACGAATATCAGTTGCAACAGGCACCCGTCTGGTTCTGGTGTAATATTACAGACAGGTTACACCTGGTTCCGTACTTTCACAGGTTTTTTGGTCGTAAAACCGCTGTAGCAGCAAGGTGACATTATTAGGTTTTATTTATTACAACGCATAAGGAACACCGGACAAACCAGTAAAGAACCCATAAAGGGCCGTTACGTGGGAGGCAATCGTACCGCGAACGAACCTCAGCCATGTGTCTAACGCTGAGTGTATGACAGACTGAGTTGCTACCACTACACCACAGACGTCGGCATTACATAGTAGTAGGATTTGCAGTTGACTTTCGCAACACTGAGTTCCACTGACTGGGCTTTGTCGTTGGGGAGGCAGAGAGAGATGGTGACTGGTTTGTAGACAAGTGGTGATCAACGTGTTGTGGCTGCGTCCGGAGGGAGCGTTTGTGGTTCGCAAGTCCGGCAGTCAGCAGTGTTGTCTGGCCTTGAGTGGACGTGTGCCTGACTCCCACAATCCAAAAAGAGTCTCCATCTCCATTCTGTTACTCGAGAGAACCACCAAAGGATACAAACTCAAGGTAGGCATTGGTTGCTCTGTCTGTGCTGGAAAAACTGGTCACAGATTTGCCTGAATGTCCTAAAACGAGACTTTAATGTATTCGACTTTTTCCCGGGTCGCTTGAGCTGGTCAAGCTATTAAGCGAGAGCCATAAATCGTGTGCTTAGCTGGTACGGCGCTCTGTTAAAGTCACCTAATTAGACTATTAACTGAGATTTAGTGCCCTAAATTTTACAGCTAAATTAGGAGTTGTAAAGTTTAACCGTTTCAAAATTATCCTCTCTAGGGGAACTGTAACATTTTTGTTCGCTTCTCCACTCACTAAACGCGATGTGTTCGTCTGGACTTAGACCTCACTGCACAAACTACAAAAATTAAAATACATTTAACGAACGTAGCGAATACAAATCGTTTCTCGTCTTACTTAAACAAACTTAGTAATTTGCGTTCGCTCTGGGTGATTTTGAAACGGTTCAGGAAAGTCTACCTATGGTGTCTCATTTATGGGAGGTCCGCCATTAAAATACAGGAAAATTCGTTCCTGAAAATCGTCTGGATGTTGTTTAATGTGATATACAATGTACTGCAACGGAAATATTACGTTAAAGATGTTCAAACCGCAAAACCCCCACAAAAATTTCAAACCGTACCTGTACATCGTACATGTAACAAGTGGCTAGAGGGGTTTTCCATCAGGTGGGGGTCGTGGGGGTTTCGCCCGGAGGTGGTCCAAAATTTCAAAAAGCTCCAGAACGCCTGGAAACGCGCTTTTAGCACGTTTTTACAATAGGACGCTAAAAATCGCTATTTTAAGCTGCGAAATAGAGTTTTAGAGCTAAAAGGAAGCAAATAAACGATAAAAAGGGCTTCCAAAAACACCGATTCGGGCAGGGCGTAAGGAGGGGCTTTGGTCTTTCTAGCTAGGATGGTAACCCCCAAACCGTCCCCTAGTACATGTACAGTATGTGTAGAGGGGGTCCAAATTTTAAGGCAGCACGTTTTAAGGTTAAAAATTACAATTTTAAGCAACTAACAAGCGTTGAGAGCTAAAAACAAGTCTAAAGTTTCAAAACAGGTTTACAAAATCCTACGTATATGTGCCTTGAATAACAGCAGCACCTGATTTATGATACACTGTAGATGAGTGAAGATTGAGCGTGTGTTAACGGCTGGATAAAGTACATAGTAAGTAAGTAAGTAAGTAAGTTTATTTCGCCCAAACACAGAAAGAACGAAATACAAATGTTGGGCGCGGCAGACAGACGACCACTTATGGTCTTATGTTGCCGAAGGTAGATCAAACATAGGCAGGCTACTAATTCTTTTTGTAAATAGACTAAGAGAATTTGAATTGACAACTTCACTAGGTAAATTATTCCATAGCCGGATGGTTCTGACTGCGAATGAGAACTTTCTACAGTTAAGGTTTTCTTTGACACAGGTAGATACAGTTTCTTATCATGACCTCTTGTACGCATGGTTTTAGCCCATTCAAAATAGTCTTCAAAACGCATATCATTCAGTCCGTACACAATTCGGTATACGTACTGTAAGTCAATGATAATACGTCGCGTTTCTAGAGTCTCCAAGTCAAATTTGCGAAGTCGGTCAATATAGAAACCCTGCATTTCATTTTTGTTCAGCCGCAGTGTAAACGACCTCTGGACGCTCTCCAAAACCCTAATATCCTTCATTTTAAAAGGATTCCAGACTGGGGTGGCATACTCTAATTTTGGGCGCACGAACGCTTTGTACAATTGAAGCAAAAAATCAGGATTTCTACTACAAAAAGCTGCAAATATCAATTTTGATTTCACTGCAGCCTCTTTTGCAACGTTAAGACAGTGTTTCGAAAAACACAAATTTGAGTTATGGTCCAGTCCAACCAGGACACCAAGATCCCTTACCTCATTAACACTTTCAATTTGATTACCTCTAATTTCATACTGATGTTTGGGATTTGTCCCACCTAAGTGCAAAATATTGCACTTATGCAAGGCAAGTGTAAGCTTTACAGCTTCGCACCAATCTAAAATATTTTCAATACAACCCTTAAATTCGTCCAAATTATATCCCTCTTTTGGAAAATTAATATACATTTTACAATCATCAGCAAACATACGTACTTTTACACTACTGTTATCAAAGAGTTTGGGTAGATCATTTATGTATATCAAAAATAATAATGGCCCCAAACATGATCCTTGCGGAACTCCAGAGGTAACATCAACAGGTCCTGACATTTGTCTGTCGATTACCACTTTTTGTTTGCGTTCACTAAGATAAGCTTTGATCCAACTCAGCAAATTTCCTTTAATACCATATGCTCTAAGTTTAGCACACAAAATGTTGTGGTCACAAGAATCAAAAGCTTTTGCAATGTCCATGTAAAAAACCTCAACAAATTTGCCCTGATCTATAGCTTCAGTCCAGTCATTGATGCACAAAAGTAATTGTGTAACTGTAGATTTTCTAGACAGAAACCCATGTTGATTTTCAGAAATCAAACCTTCCTGAATAAGAAATTTTAGCATTTCCTCCTTTATTATTGATTCAATAACTTTACAGGGAACTGATGTCAAACTTGATTGATTGATTGATTGATTGATGTATTCCCCCACGCCGCTGGCCATGAGGCCGATTTGGCAGTGGAGTCGACTGAAGGACTCTGAGAAAGGAAGAGGACGGCACGCACATAACATAAGAGTGAGGAACTATAGGAGAAAAGGAGAGATAAAGACAGAGACAGGAGAGAAATAATCTCCAAATGAGGAAGTGGCGGAGATCTACCAGCGTTTTCGTGAGGTTTCTGGCAGTCCAGGGAGTAAGCTTGAGTTCGTCCATTACCCAAAGCTGGGTGGCCAGTAGAGTGGAGGGAGAGGGGAGGCGAAGGAAATGGCCCCTTGATTGTGTGGTGGAGTGTATCGTAGTAGGTGCACATGGCAAGGCGTCGTCTCTAAAGGTGTTCGCCCAGGTTGAGTCGTCAATAGCGAGTGGTGTCAGTTACAAGTGAGACCGCCGGGAGTTGTTTACGGCTTTGACCTCTGGTGGGCCAGAGAAGGGACGCCGCTGGTGAAGCACGTGCGCAGCATATCAGCAGATGTGTGTCAGTGGAGGGAAGTGATGCCACTTGACTGACACGATGGGCCAGCGGCCAGACACAGGTGTAGCAAACAGACAGAGTAGCAAAAGGAGGCATGGGCAAGAGAGCAAGAGGGTGTCTAAGTAAAGAAGTTTGAGAAAATTAAAAGGCGGAGAAAATTATAACACATAGAACAGAGCACGAATGGAGAAAGTACCACAGTAAAGAGAGAACTGGAGAGAAAGACAGTTCACTGAGAAAGAGTGATATGGACAGACGCAGGACATGAGGGTACAAGGAGAAAGAAACGAATCCGGTAGTCGACTCCAGACATCGCATCACTGGGCAAGCCAGAGAATTGATGTCAGGGAAAGAAGGAAGCCTCATTCTAGGCATCAGGATCAGTGGCAAACCCCGTCTAGGACGGCACCACCGAAATAGATGACCTAGAAACCTCATTGCTGAGGGTCCGGAGACAAGGTGCCTTATAGAGATTGGTGCCCTTTTCGCCGAGAACGAGATCCCCGGCCCTATGCTGGGCCAGGGGCTCTCTCACCGTCATGTCTGCCTCGGCGGTGTCCCGTTGCCACCCGGACGCCACGTTGAGGCAGGTGAGTGGCAGCACTCGCCATGGAAGGCACCGTCGTCCGGGATGTCAAACTTATTGGACGATAATTGCCAACCTTAGACGCTGCTCCTTTCTTAAAAACTGGAACTACATTTGCCAGCTTCCAATCACGTGGCACTGTTCCCAGCCTGAAAGATTCTTGAAAAATCCTAGTAAGGGGATAAGCTAGCTGGAAGGCCAGCTTTTTTACAAAAAACTGACCAAGTCCATCAGGACCCGGGGATTGTTTATTTGGAAGTTCCATTAGACGAGCATATACCCATTCAGGTTTAAATTCAACAGCTTAAGGTTGACTGTGTCAATTCTGGATAGAAGTAAACCACTTTGTCTTTCGGTTGAAAAACAGATGCAAAATATTGATTAAAAAGTTCACTTTTAACTTTTCCATCAGTAATAATTTCACCCTGATCAGTTTTGATTGGTGGATTTTTTGCCGGACATTTTGTCTTAGATCTAACAAACTGCCAAAAAGCTCTGTCTGTACCTGTTGCAAGAACCCTCTGCTCACTGTCGCGTTCCTCTTCCCTACGTTTTTTTCTTAAAGCTTTAGCAAAATCGCGCGATTTTTGTTTATCTTCTACTGTACCAGTAAGGCGGTACTTTCTATGGGCCGCTTTTTGTTTAACTTCAAGCCGTTGACATTCTCTGGACCACCGTATTTTAGCTTTCTTTGAACTTGATTTCCAAGGAACATACTTTGCAATTAATGGATTTATAATACATAAAAACGCTATCCACATTTCCTCTGGAGTTGTGCAAGGATAAAAAACCTCATTCCAATTTAGCACTTTCCAGTGCTTGTTCAATTTTGTCGTACCTAGCTCTAAGAAAGTTTCTGACCTTAGTTGTTTTCATTCTGGTGTTATTGAACAATTTTACATTTAGGTGGCCATACATCATTTCATGATCACTAGTTGAAAATGGCTCTAACACAGAGAAATCGATTAAAAACTCTTTATCGGATAAAAAGAAAAGGTCAAGAATATTTTGGTTCCTGGTTGGACAATGAACACATTGTTCTAATCCACGCGAAAGGGAAAATTCTAAGAAATGGAATTCTTTAGAGTCAACACTTCCATTTACAGTCATATCACTCCAATTTATTCCAGGCAAATTGAAATCGCCTACTACTACTGTGGGCTTGCCCCTAGAAAGACCTGTATCTAAGAAATTTAGCAATGTAGTCAAGTCAGGAGAGCCTCCAGGACTCATACTGTACGTAGAGTAAGCAGTGTTGTAGGGTTTTGCCAAGGACTTTCCGTCGGTGCCAGCACTGGTCACCCACCACTCAGTGATGCAGGAACAACTGCCGTGCAGATTGAAGTTCGTCAATTGGGACCCAGACATCTGGACCAAACACAGACCCTCTCCCAGCGACCACAACGCTAACAACGCACTACAACAAGAGGCCGTTTACGGAGTGGTCGCCTAACTACTGATAGTCAGCCAAAATCGATAACATGCTAATCAATCAATCGATATTTATTACTATTTTATTGGCAAGTGCAAATGACCGTTGTTATTGTTGAATGTTATATTATTATATGCAGAGTTTCTTGTGTCGGCTTTAATAATATGCAGGCAGATTTATTGGTTGCTTGGCTTTATTCAAATCGTTGCTTATTGGCCTATTGGGTACTGTCTTCTTAAACGATGCAGAACCGATAAATTGTACACAGCCGCCAAATTGCACCTACCCATTGTCTAGTGGTCGCTTTATTGTTTGCATTATTCACAAACCTGCTCTATATACGCTCTGGGTGGGCTACTGTGCCGTCCCGTAAAGCTTATAAGCGTTTTAGCTAGAACTATGCGTTCTTTTCTACTGGTACTGTTGGTGACAAATCTTTTAGCGGAGGCCAGTTTGCCTTTGGTTCGAAAGGTACGTAGGTTAAAACGGACGTACTGTACGTGAGTCACTCTAACTGATCAACCAAAGGTGTTCTGAGCTCAAATTCCTGGTATAAAATACTATAAATTGGCCAAAATTGTGATTGGAGGACTGAAAAACGATAATCAAAGCTGAAATACAGCAACAAATCGCTGTTTTTGAGGCAATTTTGTTGTGTGAAATGCAAAAAATCGCCCAAAAATTGCGTTCCAGAAAAGTGGGAGCAGTCTCCTTAGTCCCACCGACATATACTTTCATTCAAAAAAATATACTGTATGGGTCAAAAATGTCCACCCCAATTTTCGATTCGTTCTCGGTCATTTCTTTATCGATTTGGCTGAAAGTTTCAGGATTAATTAACAATATAACCGGGTAGACACTTTGCAAGTTTGGTGAAAAAATTCCAACTCATTCTGGTTTTATGACCAAAAAACTAAGAATCAATTTGGTCAACAGAAATTCAAAATTTCTTCGGTAATTCAAAGAGTCTGAAACTTGCACAAATGACTGGTAGTGCCATTTGGCATAACATACTGACAGCCAAATTGATAAAGAAATGACCAAGAACGAATCGTTTGAGCAAAGTTCGAAAAAGGGCGACTTTTTTGAAGGTATGACATGACTGTATGTAAACCGAAACCATATGGCACCGACTAAACCCCAAGTGGTACCACATATGTAGCGAAATATTACAGTACAATGCAGTATGTATCTCAAAACTCTCTGACTGGCTTGGCTTTGTCTGTTGTTCTTACATTACAGTACTGCAGAAATTGACTGAGCTGTCAACAAAGATGCCAGCAGAGCAAAAGCAGCGTTCATCCGGGACTCCTCTTTCACGTATGGTCAGGGGCAGCAAACATCCAGTGAAGGTGCGTTTTGGCTAATCAACACAGTCGGTTGCTTCACCAACAACCGAACAATGATTTCGTACACAACTACGTACTGTACTGTACATTGGTCTGTGTCCAGCATGTCCGTTCTAATTCGGCTCAATAAACACAAGAAAGACATACTGTGAGAAAGAAATAAATTTTAATTGGAAATTTTGGTCCAAAAAGTAATCAGATCAACGCATACAGTGTTTGCAAAAAATGACCGCCTGGCCTTTTTTCGAGTTTTCCAAATAATTTCAAATAGCCGTAATTCCGTCAATTTCCTACCGAATGAAAAGATTTATGGCACGATTGTTATTGTTTGTTAAGAGTTTGTTTTGGCCAAGTACTGGCCTGCTAGCCTTTTGTAGCCTGGAGGTAAGCCCTTCCGAAATGAACCGACCCGAATTTTCAGGCGTCAAATTTGAACGTAAATATCTCACGAACCCTTCATCGGACCTTTCCCAAATTTTTCAAGTTAAGCAATTTTTGTATGGACGTAAAACTCCGAAGAGCTCAGCTTCCAAGCGCAACCAGTTAAAATCTGGTGGATTTTTACTTTCAGTCAAGGTGAAAAATTAGCATCAGTGTCAAAAATGAGGATGTTATCCCTTGAACAGAATGCAGGGATATACGCAGCAGTGAGGTCGTGGATTACAATCGCCTCAACCAGGAAATACAATGGACACCTAAATTAGGCCATACAGTCGTGCTTTATGTCCAGAGGGCCCCACCCTCATTTTTGTCACTGCTAATTTTTCACTTTGACTGAAAGTAATAGTCCGCCAGATTTTAACTGGTTGCGCTTGGAAGCTGAGCTCTTCAGGGTTTAAAGTCCATATAAGCAGTGCTTAACTTGCAAAATTTGGGATAGATCCGACGAAGGGTTCGTGAGATATTTATGTTCCAATTTAATGTCTGAAAATTCGGCTCAGTTTCATTTCGGAAGGGCATACCTCCAGGCTACAGAACGCTAGTAGGTTACGACCTGGCCAAAATTAACCTCTGACAACTAGTAATAATTGAGTCAAAAATCTTTTCATTCGTTTTTAAATTGACGTTATGGCGGCCATTTGAAATTATTCGGAAAACTAAAAAAGTCCTAAAACGGTTTTTTGGTCAACACTGAATATTAACAATAGGAGAGACCTCATATCAATTTGCACTTCAGAAAGTGAAGGCAGAAGGAGCGGCGACAGGCCTATCTAAGGTGATGGTACCATCGTTCATTATAAAAACTGAGGTAAAGGAGCAGTTAAACAATTGGGCCATGACTCACTAAACAACATCAAGCTTCTGTCTTGAAACGGTTGAAGAAGTAGGGGGTCGAAACGTCTCTAAACGAGCCACTTCTCTGCCAATGAACGATGATGACCAATCAGCTCGCTCAGCTCAATACACAGCCAATAATATGTGCTCAGCTGACTGGCTGAGATGAAATGCATGGATGCAAGTTGCGTAAAATCGATATTCTCGAGATATTTCGACAAAACAAAACATGCCATAAGCTAGTTGGACTTCACAGCACAGGTTAACACTTATTTTCAAACATTTCGGCCAAGACATTGCACTGAGAATCAGGTGGAATTTATGCACTTTCTGCAAGGAATTGCAGTGCTTTCAAACAGAGAGAAAGAACCGACCTATTGCGCGAATGTAATGCAAAACGAGAAAATCAATTTCAAGGATTGGGAAGGTTGATCAATTTACACATGATCGAATGTAATTTGAAGCTAGCTCTCTGTTTACTATTTGCAAAGCGCAAACTTAGGAGAAGTGAACACAATGAGCAGGGTGCAGCTAGGGAAGCACAGAGCAAAAGCAATGACTTCGTCAAACAGCATAGTTATGTTGTTATGTCGCATCACTTCACATCATGTCATGTCACATCATGTGATATTATATCACATCACATCACATCTAAGGTTACTGTATGTCGTGTCATGTAATGTTATGTTATGTTTTGTGCTACATTAAAATTATATAACATTCATAAGAGTACAATCAACACAGATGAACATAATGTAAAATTTTGGAATACCGTGTTTGCTCTAATAAACGGACATTCAGTTTATTTTTTCAACTGGTGTCTACACTGTTGGTCTATTGGAGGGTGTCGGTTTATTGTTTTGTACCATGTCTAGCAAATAATTTCAGCAGCAGCTTTAAAACTACATTTTTAGCCATGTTATGTAGTATATATTCTTCGTCTTATACCTTGTTTTCTTAACCAGTTTGTCGTAAGTTTAGTTAAAGCAGTGCTAACATACTCAAAAACTGTTATTATAAATTTTGATTATGAAAAATTGCCAGGAAAAAGATTCTGATAGACCAACAACATATCGGTTTCCGTTCCGACGTGCCTTGCGGCCTACCATCAGACCTGTGTGGTCCATTTCGCGACCCCCGTGGTTCGTCATCTGAGACGTTTCCCGTCTATCACTGCCAGCCACTCTAGCCATGCTGTTGGGCACCAGGTACTAAGAGAGTGCCTGACGCGTTAACGTCATGGTGATGTCGGCTCCCAACGACCGCTTGATGCGCCCCTGGTGTGAGAGAGGCCCCCAGTCCTAGTTGGTTTCCTGGGACAACTCCTGACTTCATTGATCTTCTCTTCCAACGTGGCATGCTTTGGAGCGGCTTCGGTGGTTAGGCAGATCCCAGTCGGTTCCCATTTTACCTACTCGCTGTTACAGCTTTCGGTGGCCTGGGTGGAGCTTTGTGCCGACGACCAACTCTTTGCGGCAAGAAACTTGCCGCGCCGAGAGGATGAGCGCACGACGTCGTCACGCACAGTGGCTTTGCGGCCCAAACCACTACACCAACTGTGCCGGCCATGTCGGTTTATTGTAGGGTGTCGCTTTACTTTTTCACATATCCGTATGGTGTTAGTCTATTAGAGGATGTAGGTTTATTGGAGGGGAGTCGGTTTATCAGAGCAAATACGGTATTTGATCACTGTATCAGTGTGAGATTTGTGCAATTGTTTGGGTGACGTTTGAGGGGTTCAACCGACACGTAGAACTGCACCAACAGCAACACATAGGTGATAACCAGTGAGGCTACCTGCAGAGAATGCAATTCAGCATTCAGCAAAACAACTGATTTATTCCGCAAGTTTGGTCTGACAATTCTGTGGTATGAATGGGTGTGCATACATATTGTAGGTATTTGAGATCTCGTTTTAGGTGTGATTGGTGTTTATTTGGCGCTCACAGCCCTCGCTAGATTACTTGTCAGCCCAAACTGGTACTAGGCGCTACTATATTTATGGTGCGCGCTTCAACTAGAAATCAGTCTGTGCTTTGTCTAATCTTTTCTCTCTTGGTCGGTCGTTCGTGCGATACACTAAAATCACACAACACTCTGCCACAGTGTCAATCACTCCTGCAAGTGTCAAAGCCATACTGTACTCTTGGAATTAACAAAAAATTAGAATTTCCTGAAACCACACCGATTCTTCTGCATATAAAAACAGAAAATGTTAGAATTTTGGAATCAAATTTGCACAATGTACTCGTTAAAATGCTGAATTATGACTGGAGAATAGACTTACTGATAGAATGACACTTTTTCTGATTACGAAAATGCCACCAAACGTGATCCCTCCTGACGATTTTAACAGCTTTTGAAACCAGCGGACTCGTCGGTACAACTGCAAGGAAGAAACAATCAAAACAGAACAACGAGTACAAGGTTCAAGACGTCATGCACTTGACTACTAGCGACAAGTGATTAGCCAATCAGGACAATGACTTTTCTGTTAGATTGCATTGCATTCTTTTGATATTTTCGTATTTTTCCTTGGTTTGTTTTTGTCATCTAGTAAAGGATTGTTATGAAAATTAGCTTTTACCTTCTGACTTCCTTGAATTTGAGTGTTCATCTTCTCGGTCAGCAACTGTGCCATTTGTTTAAACTGAAGTAAGCATTAGGGCCATTAATAGAGTGAAAAGGCAAAAATAAACCTCATTGTAGATGTCAGACGGTCCCAGAGTCAATATGACTACCTGACTGATTGACCCAAATAAATACCAGATGATGATCAAATTTTGTCCTAAGCTATCGAATTTAAGAATCAGTGAAAAGATCAGTACAGTTACTGAGAGCACAACTGAAGTCAACATCACTGCCAAGTACCATTTCACTGAAGCATCCCAAATTTGAAGAGCGCGACTAAGCTTTTGAAATTTGCTAGCAAATCTATGAACTCTGTCCGCTGTAAGGACAGGTTCATTGCTCAATTCTTGGTTTAAGCTAGAAAATTCAGCTCGAAAAGAAGAAAAGACTACTACTAGAATTAAGAAAGCCATTACTGATGTCATAATGGCATAGTGAAAGAAAGGAATACTAATCAGAAGGGTCCACCATGGCTCACTAAATGACATCAGGCTCCTATCTTGAAATGGTTGAAACGGAACAACAGCGTCAGAAGGGTTAAACAGCTGGCACAGGTTGATAATATCAACAGAAACAACGATTAAAAGCCAAAAAGAAAAACCGAAAGTGTAAAGAACTGTTAGTTTTTTTGCGGCTTTGACTAAGCCCTTTTGTTCTGTTGCCTCTGTAAGCAGACAGTCAATAGTGTCAAGTGTGCCACTTCTGTGCCAGTGAATGATGGCCACCAATGAGCTTAGAGCGCACAACCAATAAGCGGTGAGCTGAGTGTTTGAGATGACATGCACAGATGAGAGGTGTGTAAAATCGATACGGCGCGACACATCGATGAAAGAAAAAGCGCCGAAAGCTAGCAGAATCAGACACCATAGATTAACAACAATTTTCAACCATTTTGGCCAGCGCTTTGAGCTGAGAATCAAGTGAAACTGTAACACAAACAGCGGTATCTGCAGGAACTTTCTGAAAGGCGATGCGGTGCTTTCAAGCAGAGAGAACCAGCCCATTGCGCAAATGTGAGGCAAAATCACCAAATCAATTCGAAATATGATGAGCAAGTTTAATGAATTCACATGCGGTCAAATGAAATTTGATTCTGGGTCTACGTACAATGTTTGAACTGCGCGAAACGAGAAATTAACAGAATTAGTAGTGTGCTGAGCTGTACTGTTTCCCAGAAAGTAGATAACAAATAGCAAGTTAAACTTGTTTTTGGGCGAAATCGGGTAGCAAATAGCAAATTCCTATACGGAGGGATTCTACCGGAAGCCGCGTTCGTTTTTAAAACTCAAATTCGGTTTTCGACGCGAATTTATTGAGTAGATACTGACAGTCACTGAATGATCACAGAGATCTGACTGCCCGATGACTGCTTCCAGAACAGTCTCAGTATACTGCTGTGCACAGCTCCCCACTCCCAACAACAACACTTCCTCATGTTCTACCCCAACGGCACCATTTGGCTCAACTACAGGGTCAAGGTGAGCTTGGCTTGCTTTTTCTTCTATTTCTGTGCCATTATACTCAAAACTTGTGGCTGGTATGTAATAGTGGTGTGGTGCATCTGGGCGGACCATTGTTGATATTGCTATGTTTGTTATTCTTATCTCTCTTCTATGGACAGTGCAGGTGAGCACACTGTCTGTGGTAGTAGTATCAGCAAAATGGTCTTAAACGATGATGAAAAGTCAGTGTTTATGAGTACCAAAGCGAAGCGCTATGCAGTCAACCTAGCACCAATACTGGACACTCTGATTGAGGCGTTGGTGATAGAAAATCTGCTTCCGATGAACGAGTGGAAACGAATCCAATCTGAAGAGGTCAGGTTCTCAATATCTTTCCTCAAAATAATTAACATGCATTTTGTGAGAAAGTCAACCTAGGATGTTCAAGCTTTTTTTCACGGATCTGGCTGGTATCCAATTATGTTAGAATAGATTTTTTTCTGAGCGGAAAGATTTCTAACTGTCAGTACGGCTTTCGAAAGTCGCGGTCGACCAACGACTGCCTTGCAAACTTTATTCACAGCGTAGTGCGGCGGCTGGACACTTCTGCCAAAGTGGCAGCGGTGTTCTTCGATGTGAAAGCGGCCTTCGATCAAGTGCCTCACTCGGAACTACTTCTCTGTCTGCAGGACCGTTACTCGTTGCCAGACTGGCTGTTGCAGTGGCTGTCTTCGTATCTGTCTGGTCGGAAATTTCAAGTGCGTGTGGATGAAGCTGTCTCGTCTGAGCGTCAGGTACCTAGTGGCGTACCACAGGGCAGTTGCTTAGGGCCTGATCTGTTCTTAGCGTATTTTGACACTGTTACGAATCAGAATTTTTCGAACACAGGTAGCTCACTGTTTCTGTACGCTGATGACTCCTGTATAGTACGTGCTATTCCTAACTCTGCCGTCTAGTTGTCCCTTCAGCAGGACATTAATCAATTCTCTCAATCCCTCCACAATCTCAAACTTTCTCTCTCTCCAACCAAAACCAAATACATCGTATTTGGTTTACACTCCACTCCTCCCAAACTTTCTATTCCTCTCCTGCTGAATGGCCTCGAGATTGAACAAGTTGAAGTGCACAGGTACTTAGGTGTGCTCATAGACCGTCGTCTTTCTTTTGTCGATCAAACCGAGAAAGTGTGCGTTCAGGCTAAGAGAGCGCTCGGGGCTCTGTTCAGGTCATTTCGTGGAGCGTGTCCTCTGTATGTTCTCGAACGTGTGTACAATGGTGTCATTTTGCCTCAGTTGCTCTACGCTATAGAAATTTGGTTTCCTGCTGCTAAGAGATGGCGCACAAAATTAGAGATGGTCCAAAAATTCTTTCTTCAACAGTACCATAATAACTTTGTGCGCTCCTACTCTGATCTGTTACAGTTGTATAACCGCAGTGCTACTTGCAGTATTAGCCCCATCTGGTTTGTTGCCGCCCGTAGATCTGTCTCTCTGTTTTATCTGTATTACCACGGGTTTCGTCACTGTGATCTGAGCTTTTTGAGAGGGCCTGAACGTCGTAGTCTTAGAAATTCTCACGAGTTTTATGTTGGTATAACTGCTAGGACGGTTACCACTAGCTCTACGTTTTTCCCTTCAGTGGCTCGTTTATGGAACGCTCTTCCTGCTTCTGTTCCTAGTCTTGGTTTTAACGCTTTTGTCTGTTATTTGACGTCGTCTGAGTTCGTAGGGTTGCTGCGCAATCTTTCTGACACGTTTCATGTTCACAACTGTAAATTTTGTTGTCCGTCTGCGTGTTACGAGTTTTAATTTGTACATACTGTATGTTTTTTTCTTTGCCGCTCGTTTGCTGGTTTTACTGGTGTAGAGCAGACGGCATAAACATTGATTGATTGAGATGTTAAACGAACACCAACGGTGCGTGTTCGAACATCAGTGACCCCCTAGAACCGGAGCTACACCCCCTCAAAGTTGGGTGGGTAGCCACTTTTTGGGCCTTTTTGGACATTAACTGAAACGATCACCATTCACTCGTTTCTTTAGATACAGAATAGGTGTACACATGTTGGATAGCCCTGACTGTTGCCTTTCAGATGCTGCAAACAGTACTTCCGGAACTTACTCGGTTAGTGAGATATTCTCCAAAAACTACGAAATTTGGCTAAATTCCCACTCGATTTTGTTCGAAAAAATCGCTGTACCTTCTGTCACATATGCGGCGTCAAGCTAATTTTTGCTCAAAAAATAAAATACAAACCGCCAAACAAAATTAACCTGTTTCGGAGGCAAATTTTTGGGGGTAGGGGGTGGGTGTTTCGCGATTTGAAGACTGTCGACAAAACTTTTTTTGCTCATAATGAAGAACAAACCTACTACTCAGATGCAGTTTTACTCGCTGATTATGACTATGAACTGGGTTTGGCTGGATTCCTTTTTGTTCGGGAGAAATATGCATACAAATCCTCGAATGGCTGTATTTCTAAAGTGCCACTACTCATTAGCATTAGCAAGAACCATGCTAGAAAACAGTTTTTCTTATGTAGTTTTTGCTACTGATTCTGAAAATAACCGTATCTTTGACCTTTGTTGTGTAGTTCTGAATATATTGGCATTTTGAGAATTTGTGAACAACACAGTTGCATTTGGTATACAATGGTGGTTTGAAATGTTACTCAATTCTGTCATATGCGAGATACGGAGCCATGGAATTTGCATCACCTAATGCAGTTTTTACCGCTGATTATGAAAATTACATCTATTTTTCAATCGGACTGCTTCTGAGTGAGTTATTTAGTCCTGGTGTCCCGTCATCCACATTGTAAGTAATTTATCAAAGAAATGCATGAAATAGTACCTATTATATGCAGGTTTCTTCGGTGATTCAGAATATGACCTTATTTTTGTGCTACAATGACTCAGTCACGAGTTATAGACCTCTAAATTTACATCAACATCCGTGTTTTCAAGAGCGGTATTCTGGAAATAGATAGTCTGTGCTTTGGAACTTGTGAAGCGAATTATCCATCAGAAAATAGTGTATTTGACCTATTTCGAACCACTGATTTAAAAAATGACCTTCCTTCTGCTCTACAAGCTATTGATTTTAAGGTTCTGTCATATTATTGCGAAACAAGTGCAGAAAGTTGTATCTTAAAATCAATAGCTTGTAGAGCAGAAGTAAGGTCATTTTTGAAATCAGGGGTTCAAAATAGGTCAGATACACTATTTTCTGATAGATAATTCGCTTCACAAGTGCCAAAGCACAGACTATCTATTTCCAGAATACTGCTCCTGAAAGCACAGATATTGATGTTTAGAGGTCTATAACTCGTGACTGGGTCATTGTAGCACAAAAATAAGCTCATAATCTGAATCAGCGAAGAAAACTGCATATAATAGGTACTATTCCATGCTCTGTTTGACAAATTACTTACAATGTAGATGACAGGGCATCAGGACTAAATAACTCACTCACAACCGGTCCGATTGAAGAATAGAGGTAATTTTCAAAATCAGCGGTTAAAACTGCATTACATGATGCAAATTCCATGGCTCCGTATCTAGCATATGACAGAATTGAGTAACATTTCAAACCACCATTGTATACCAACTGCAACTGTTTTGTTCACAAATTCTCAAAATGCCCATATCTTCAGAACTCCGCAACGAAGATAAAAAATGTGGTTATTTTCAGAATCAGTAGCAAAAACTACATAAGAAAAACTGCTTTCTAGCATGGTTCTTTCTAATGCTAATGAGTAGTGCCACTTTAGAAATACAGCCATTCGAGGATTTGTATGCAAATTTCTCCCGAACAAAAGGAATCCAGCCAAATCGAGTTCATATTCATAATCAGCGAGTAAAACTGTATCTGAGTAGTAGGTTTGTTCTTCATTATGAGCACAAAAATTTTTGTCAACAGTGCTCAAATCGCAAAACACCCACCCCCTACCCCCAAAAATTTGCCTCCGAAACAGGTTGGTTTTGTTTGGCGTTTTGTGTTTTATCTTTTGAGCAAAAATTAGCTTGACGCCGCATATGTGACAGAAGGTACAGCGATATTTTGGAAAAAAATCGAGTCGGAATTTAGCTAAATTTCGTAGTTTTTGGAGAATATCTCGCTAACCGGGTAAGTTCCGGAAGTACTGTTTGCAGTATCTGAAAGGCAACTGTCAGAGCTATCCAACCATGTGCATGCCTATTCTGTATCTGAAGAAACTAGTGAATGGTGATCGTTTCAGTTAATGTCCAAAAAAGGCCCAAAAAGTGGCTACCCAACCCACCCAACTTTGAGGGGGTGTAGCTCTGGTGCTAGGGGGTCACTGATGTTCGAACATGCACCGTTGTTGTTCGTTTGCATCTATTTTAACGCAATTGGATACCAGCCAGATCCGCGAAAAAAAGTTGCTTGAACACCTTCCACTATAGCTAAGTTGACCTTCTCGCAAAATGCATGTTAATAATGCAGTCGTTACAGGCAAACCAAGACCTTCGCATTCTGAGTCTTTGGCACTTGTTGACAGCTCGTCTAAACTCTCTCAGTGAGATGGTGACGGCTTTGCAACGACATCTGTCCACCGAACGTATAGGCCAGGATTTGGCGGCTTTGTTTGAAGGTTTAACAAAAGTATATCACAACAGTGCGCAAATAGCAACGTTTTAGAGGTGAACAATTTGTCCGATGATGCAAAAATGAAGAAGAGCCTCAAAGACCGCTTAAGTCAACTTAGCCAGAATGTAACGCGAGCTTGGGCCAAGTTGCTGCCGGAGACTGACTTGAAGGAGTGCTTTGTGGTGCCAGAAATTGTCACAACTCCTGAGAAAGGTGACCGAACCGGGCTCTACATCAATTCCTACAAGGACATCTTCTCTTCCACTTGCTTTGGCAAAAACCGAGTTGTGATTGAGGGCGACCCTGGAATGGGCAAGACTACCTACGTCAACAAGCTCGCCCTTGACTGGGTCGGTGACAGCCAAGACCCGCAGTCCTCAGATGACTGCAGCTTTCTGGAACAAAGCTTTGACGTTCTTTTCCTCATCCCCCTAATCAGCCTGAATGGCAGAAAGGCAGAGTCACTTTCCGCGGCTGCCTCAATTCAGCTCAAGAAATGTGGAGATTGGCTTATCTCAAAGTTCAAGACCATTCCTGAGAAGTGCATCTTAGTCCTTGATGGATATGATGAATACGATGAGTCTTGCAAAGGAATTAATGATGTCATCATTGGAAAAGCGTTTCCCAGTCTAAAGGTAGTGATCACGTGCAGACCATCTCACAGCAATTCTTTGATTCGTAAAACCTCAAGCAGTCATTGGCTGTCTCTCAATGGTCTGACCACAGTGCAAAGTCAGATAGAGTTCCTAAGAAGACAAAAATGGCAAAGCGATGATGCCGAAGAACAAATTACTAAACAGCTGTACCATATAAGTACTCTCTGGCAGACCCCACTGTACCTAACCATGCTGTGCGTGCTGCACGCTGCAAATGAGAACATCAAGTTTGATATACGAAGTGCCGACGCACTCAGTTTGCTACTTCGCAGTTTCACTGAGCACTTCATCAACCGGTACATTCGGGAGAAGTTGTCCATAGAAGAAGGAAGTAGGGTTGATAAAGCCCAACTGAAGGCCTACCTGTCGAAATGGGCACTCAACAACTTGCTTAAAGATCATCGTTACGCAAGTTGGGATAACTTCTTAGCCAATGACTTCAAGTACAACCATGACATGGAGCAGCTGGCTGCAAAATGTGGTTTGCTAATTCTGCGCAAGGAGTTCGACCCAAACACTGGTGATGTAATGGAGAGACCTTGGTCCCCTCATCAAGTCTTCACTGAGTTCTTTGCCGCAGTTGAGTTTGCTCATTGTTTGAATGATGTTAAGGATAGACCCCATCTGCTGAAAGCACTGCAGGACACGATAGATGTCTGCACAGCTCCTTTCTCCTATTTTCTTGCTGCTCACTCTACAGTGTATGAGCAGCACTTGATCAAAAGGATAGGTAATCGATGGAATAAGCTTATGGAATCATGCAGATCGAAGTGCTTCTCAGCAACGATTTTCAGTCCAACGATTTTCGGTCCAGAAGACCAAGAGAATCTTTTACCTTGGCTTCCGGGAATCCCGGTCTCTCATAGCATCGAACCAAAGCATGAGCACCAAGTTCTGAACTCTGACAGCGTGAACAACTTGGTGCAAGCGGATTGCTCATTCACCGAGATTTTTGGTTCTCAGATTGAAACTGTTGATAGAGTCCTAGGCTCCATTCTTGGAGCTGCTGGTGAAGAGTTAAGGTTTCGGTTCTGCAAAGTTGGCCAGCTGTTCGAAAACGCTCAATACACAGCGATCAGATCGGTCATGTTCCAAGCGTGTCGCATCAGCAGTCTTGCCTTTCTCCACTGTCTGCCAAACTTGGAGGAACTGCACTTACTGCATCTGTGCTTGAAAGAATGCTGGAATGATGCCACTCGCGAGATCTTGGCAAATATGAGAAAGCTCAGTGTGCTTCACATGAGACATGTGTTTTCCATGAAGAACTATGGGCCTCAGCAGATGATGATATTGCTGAATGCAATCGAAACAACTTGCTTGGCCACTAATTTGCAGCAGCTCTATTTGCCATTGAACCAGCTTGACGATTCAGATCTGGAATCGAGCATGGAACTGTTTGAATGTCTGTTTCGATGTACAAAACAGTTGCGTGTGGTGGACCTATCTGAATGTGCTCTCAAAGCCCAAACGCTGAAGGCTTTACCGGAGCTGTTCGATTCGATGTCCAACAAACCAGAATATCTGGACATGTTGTCCATTAACCTAGTTGGGCCGGAGAAATTGACCAAGCTGGAAGTTGAAATGATTGAGAAATACCTTTCAAACAAAGTCGAGGTTCAGCTATCACTAGCACCTGTGATTGATATTCACTTATGAGCGATGAATAAAAGGCTTTCAGTTCAATGCTGTGTCAGCAATTGGATAAACATATCTTTATAAGTTGTTACGACCGGTTCAAGCTGCAGTAGCACCTGTTGCAGGGTTGCAGGTAGAAGCGCCATTGTGAACTGGTACATGACCACTTTTCCAATGGATGTGCAGCGGTGCACACTGACCTTTGAGAGCTACTCATTCAACACAGGCAGGCAAAGTGTGTCCGGACTGGCACCACACCGGTGTGATCGTAGATTCCTCAGGCAAACTTAACTACAGTTCACTTCACTTAAGCGAATTACGGTTAAACACAAAGTACAGACAGATACAATACGTACACCGCAAATTACGCAAAATCATGTCTGACATGACACGTGGAATTAAACGGATTGAATCCTTTGATTCTAGAAGCTGCAGGGAGCTTGACTCTGGCAGACAAATTGTGGCGCACTGACCAACAAATTATGCTAATTTTCTTGGCAGAGTCACAACGCAAACCACTCACATGGCCTTGATGAAGTGCAGTGCTCAGAATTAAATGACGAACTAACCAAAACAGCAGTGTAACTGGATAAACAGATATTGTATACCAACTCCACGCACCAAGAGTACGTATGTACGTACGTCGCTTAGTCTGCTATATCAGTATGTTAAGCATGGTGAACAAGAGAGTGAGAATTAGACTGGAATGGAACTCAGCAGCAATTATGAGTTTGACAGTGCTTACTTGCTTTGCATGTTGCATCATGAGTTGCCGTAAGTTTAGAGTGAAGACCGTTTTAATATTATTCTTGTGTTAACCGTCAATCTTTCTAACTATTAGAAGCAACCACGTTTGAGCAGTCATGTAAAGCTTTCAAAACAAAGCATTACGCCCATCACGGAATATATCTCTGGAAGTCATGCTTCCTCCATTTATCTGATCTTGCCTCCTGGCAAGAGCTGAGGAATTCTTGTTCCCCTGGTTTTCTTCCCTTCATCCCTACAGCCGACAAGCAAGATGCGTTAGTTAATGCCATGGGCAAACAGGTATCTCACTTAGGGGCCGGTCGGATCAAGATCCACCTGGATATCAGCATATCCGGATCCGGTTTCGATACTGGACTTGACTTGAAACATCAAGTAGCTTACATAAGTTTGCAGTGGAATGTGCCGGTGAAGCAGCCATTCGCGGTCGGTCTGCACCAGGAACAAGGGGCCAAGGAACCAAATGGAGGATGGCAGTGGTATGTGGCTCATGGAAAGGTCATAAATGCCACAGGCAAAGAAAGATGGGCAAAGGGTCAGCCAGACAACTATGAGGGCAATGAAAATTGTGCAAGTTATCAGCCTGAAGGGCTCAACGATTACGACTGCTCTGACACAGAATACGGCAAAGATCTTGTTTGTGAGTATGGTAGGATTTACAGTTATTTCTGTATGTTAAATGTAAATTAGTAATAGGCAATCATTGTAGACAGTTCTACTGGACTGCCATCAGAACGTGAGTTTGTGAGGAAAATGTTAAATAACAGAGCCTTATTACAGTCAGGCAATTAACGCCGTTTATGGTACCGACACCATATAAGGTGCCGGTGCCATATATGGTACCGGTACCTAGGGTAGTGGTACCATATATGGTACCGTCACATATACGGTACCGGTTGTGGCGGTTGCGGACCACAAAAGTCTTTAGGGGGCTGACTGTTTTATCTGACTCCAAATAGTAGAACAGCAGGGGTGCCAAATACTTTAGGCGGTGCCGATACTTTGGCTTAACTTGGGGTGCCAGCTACTTTAGGCGTTGCCGATACTTCGGCTTTTTATTTGGGTTCACAAAGGAACAACAGCTATAATCAAGGGAACACAATTCAACAGCATAAACATAAACATCAACAATTCCCTTCATAGGTTCCTTCATATATTCCTTCATATATTCCTTCATATCTACACTGGCCGGCGCGCTACTTATATAGTACAACAGAAAGTTCTAGAAGGTTCTAGAACGTGACGTCATAACACATCAGACGCGCCTATATCTACAATACATGGAATGTTCTAGAAAGCCCCGCCCACCAGCCAAAAGGAGGCGAGGCATAGAAAATTCTAGAAACAACAAAGGCGCGCCTATACTTTGTACATAGAATATTCTAGAAACACGCGCCGACAATAAACAAATAGGCCACGCCCACTCAACTGCGCGCCAGCCAATCACCACCCTACCAAGTCTAAATTCTATAACACCCCACGGTAGGCTTAAAGCTCGTGATTGTTCACGACACTCCCCGGGCGGCGATGGGGCAATCACTCCATGAGCCGAGGTCCTTGGCTTAAGCTGGGTGGTGCTGATGGAGCCAGGTCTGTGGAGCATTAGTGGCCCTGGGACTATGGCAGGTTTAGGGGGAAGAGGCGGGGGCCGAGGCCTGTGGAACAGAGGCTCATCTTCTTCCCTGAACCTCTCATCTAGTGAATGCAGCAGTTCCATGGCCTTTGAGCTGATTTCCCAAATTCTTCCTTCCTGCCAGCTTGGCTTGAACTTGTTGTCCTGGATGGGGGCCACAGCTCCCATTTCTGGGTCAGGGGACTCCAGTTTTTCTTCCATCTGGTCCATCTTCAATTCTTTTGAAATGATCCAAACTCTGTTCTGATTCTTCATCCTCTTCAGAATCTCTTCTTGGATTCTAGCTGTCCTGTCAGATGTCTTCTTATTTTTCTTCTGGGGGAGAGAAACAGAGGTTGACTCCATTACTGGGTTGTTTCTGACAGGTATTCCGAGCTGGCTGGCTTTGTTGGCTGGAGTTTTCTTGAGAGAACTGTTGTGTCCAGACTGGATCCATCTAAGTTCTGAGTTGAGCAGGGGCAGTTTCGGCTCTGATGCCAACTGAATCTTCTCATCCTTTACGGGATTACTGTAGTTGTTGCCACTACCCAGGTCGATCTCCAATTTTCCCTGCTTGGTAACACCAGACAGAGCAGTTGAATCTTGCTGGAAGGACCTTTTCCTACAACGAACATCTGCGTTCAATCTGTAGGACTTCTTTTGCCTGGGAGCAGAATCTCTGCAGACCACTTGATCCTTGGAAGTAGCCATTTCAGGAGCCTCTTGTTGGAGAGAATGCACTTTGCCTTTCATCTCCACAAGGTGGTCCATTGACCTCCTCCTTTATTTCTCCCTTCATTGGCTGCTCATCCAAACTCTGTTTATTCTTCTTCTTGTCCTCCTGCCTTGCTTCTTCTTTGACCTGGTCTTTGGCCTTGGTTTCTTCAGTGGCATCCAAAGGGCCATCAGCTTTTTCTTCCTTGCTCCAATATTCTCTCCACAGAAAGCTATCCTTTGAATTCTGCAATTCTGGACTTCTCAGATCCTTGAATTTTGACTCTTCTTTGCCGCTGGGGAGAGAGAACAGTGACGATTTCTTTGGATCATAGTTGAAAGTCAGTTTGGTCAGCTGGACTTCTGGCTTTTCTTCTTTCTTGATGCTGCCTTGTCTCTTCAGATGGTCATTCTGGATCTGGCGCTTTATTTCCAGCCATCGTTCTTCTGACTCTTGTTTCCATTTGGCCATTATATTCCTCATCTGGGCCATCCATTCTTTGTGGCTCTCTTCTTGCTTTTTTATCCACTCCACATGCTGTTGATCTAGCTTTTTCTTCCATTCAGCATGCCTTTCAGCCTCTTTTTGGGCCCGTTTGTCCTGTCTTTCCATCCACTCAGTGTGCCTTTTAGTTTCTTCTTGGGCCCGCTTCTCTTCTTTTTCAGCTTGTGTTTGGGCCTGTCTTTCTTCCCTTTCAGCTTGATCCTTAGCCTGTTGTTGCTGCATCATCATCATCTTTTCCATCAGTAGTAGGGTAGGGTTAAGGTCAGGGCTGGGAGCTGTGGCTTTAACTGGATCTGTTTGGGACACATCCACTGTCTTTACTAAAGTTTCAGGGCCCTCAAAACGACTGTTGATCTCAGCTGTCAGATTCTTTCTGGTTTCTTCACAGGTTTGTACAAACTCAGTGTGTTCTGTTTCAGCCTCCTTCATAGCCTCTGAGAGTCCTTCCTCTTCTTCTTCAGCTGTAGCTTGCCTTGCTTCCACAGCCTCAGTCCACTTGTAGAAGGCCTCCTCATAGCTGAGTTGAAGAGAGTCTAATCGGTCCCCTATCCCCACAAGCTGAGAGAAAGGGGTTTTTGAATTAATGAGCTTACCTGCCACATTCAGGGCCTGCTCCAATTCCATCCTCTTCCTGGTGCAGTGTCCCTTGAATGCACTCACACTTCCTTTGGAAGGCACTTGTTCAGCCATTTTGGCCACAGTTCTTTCTTCTTTCTTCTTCTTGACCAATTGTCCAATTCAGCTCCAGTCCAGAATCCACACAGTCTTTGAGAAGAGTTGTTGTTGTCAGCCAGTGGCAAAGTTGATCACGTCAGCCAGCCGCAGATCACGTCGGTTAAGCTTCTGTGAGCAGCGCGATCAGTAGGAGGCGAGGCATAGAAAGTTCTAGAAACAACAAAGGCGCGCCTATACTTTGTACATAGAATATTCTAGAAACACGCGCCGACAATAAACAAATAGGCCACGCCCACTCAACTGCGCGCCAGCCAATCACCACCCTACCAAGTCTAAATTCTATAACACCCCACGGTAGGCTTAAAGCTCGTGATTGTTCACGACACCGGTACCATATATGGTACCGTCACGATGTACGGTACCGGTACCATATATGGTGCCCCCACGTTCGGCGACTGTGGTGGTACCATATATGGTACCACTACCATATATGGCACGAAATCTGAACAGAGTGGTACCATTTATGGTACCGGTACCGGTAACAACGCAAAGGTAGGGGTACCATATAAGCTGCCGGTACCATAAACAGCGTTAAGTGCCTGACTGTATTAGATTTGTTCAGACCACACCCCAACAAGATCAAGCTCAGCCCATACAACACGAAAACCAAAACGTATTGTATCATCTGTTGGTTATTTTTTATCATGATTATGGCAAATTGTCTTTATGTAAATCTCTGCATTTTGTTTGTTTCAGCCGTTCTATTTGGCTTTCTGATCAGCGGTGGTCGGGATGAAGAAGCATGGACTAAGATAGAACTGTATTCCCCAGAAGATCCAGACAAAAATAATCAGCTCAACGTTGAACTGCCCCACCTGATAGCTTGGCACACTTCTCAACTCTTGAATGGAACTGTCTACATCATTGGAGGATACGATGGAATCAATGCATTGAAGAGTGTGCTCACCTTTGACCCTTCAACCAACCGACTCTCCAGTGCTCCTGACATGCACGAACGTCGAAGGAGTCATGGCAGCGCTGTTCTGGATGGAAAGATCTATGTCTGTGGTGGAAGAGTAGGATTTGAAAGCGGCAAAGAATTGTCATCGTGTGAGCGATTCCACCAGAACAATTGGCACTCAACTGCCCCGATGTCAACTAAGAGATTTGGAGTGACATTGGTGGCACTTGGGCAGCAGATCTATGCCATCGGAGGGGTGAATAGCGTAGATTTAAAGCTGAACACTGTGGAAAGCTACTCTCCAACGTTAAACACTTGGACGTCTGTGGCTTCGATGCATACAAACCGGTCCTATCACTCGGCCACTGTGCTCAACAACCAAATCTACGTGTGTGGTGGATGTTGCCAGCTTTCCTCGTGTGAACGCTATGAGCTAGACAGCAACAGTTGGACTAGACTTCCATCAATGAATAGAAAACGAACCGACTTCACTTTGGTGTCCGATGGGACTCGAGTGTTTGCTGTTGGTGGATGGGATGGGAAAGATGCAAGCAAAACAGTGGAGATGTTCGATCCGAAGAAGAATCGATGGACTCTACTCAAACAACAACTCATACATAAAAGACATGCCAGTTCAGCTGTGGTCATCAGTCTGTGAGGTTGTGTTGATAGACAGTTCTGCTTTATAAAATTAATTGATATACTCAGTGACCAAGCTACAAATTTCTGCGTATGGCTGCTTATGCTTATGCTACAAACAATTATTTCAGAACATCCGTTTTTCAGTAGCAATCTATATCTAACTATCACAATCATCACAGAATCAAGTACCAATGCCTGACAAACACCCCACTACACCCAATACCAGTTCGCACTTTAGTTACTATACTCCTGTACAAGGTTAGAATCGCTTGCTGGCTGCTCTCTGGACCCTGTAGGGACGACGACTGGGCACCTGGCTTTTGGCGTCCAAAACACATTTTCCCCGCTTCAAGCCTGTCAGCAGGTTGACGGTGACCGAGCGATAAGTCTTGAGAACGCAGATTGTGGTGAGGCCGTCGAATACAGGGTTGGACAGTCCCAGCAATAGACTGCCCCAGACCAGCCAAGCATTGACATCGGTAAGCAAACTCAGCAAACAAACGATGGCAGCGGGCGAACAGCAACTGAGTGTGGCCACCAACTGTAACAACAGTCTTCTTGACTGGTTTGAAAATGGACTTGAATTTTCTTTACTACTTATGCAGTTGCAAATAAAAAGGTCGCATCGATATCAAAACGAGATACACATCGAATCGCTGACCTTAGTGATTTGGCTAATGGATCTAAAAAAGAAAAACCACTTGGAACTATCAGG